>PVIU01003537.1:0-143384 GCA_004026605.1 Ondatra zibethicus | reverse complement strand
ATAGCATAAAGTATCTTGGGGTAACACTAACCAAGGAAGTGAAAGATCTATTTGACAGGAACTTTAAGACCTTGAAGAAAGACATCGAGGAGGACACCAGAAAATGGAAGGATCTCCCATGCTCCTGGATCGGAAGGATCAATATAGTAAAAATGGCAATTCTACCAAAGGCCATCTATAGATTCAATGCAATCCCCATGAAAATCCTAACAAAATTCTTCATAGACCTTGAGAGAACAATAACTAAGTTTATATGGAAAAACAAAAAGCCCAGGATAGCCAAAACAATCCTATACAATAAAGGAACTTCAGGAGGCATTACCATCCCTGACTTCAAACTCTATTACAGAGCTACAGTAATGAAAACAGCTTGGTATTGGCATAAAAACAGAGATGTTGACCAATGGAATCGAATAGAAGATCTGGATATTAATCCACTAACTAACGGCTTCCTTACTACATTTTCCTTACTACATTTTCCTTTTCAATTTTGTTTTGTTTTGAGGGGTAGGTTGCAAGGGCAGAGGGCAGATGCTGCAAGGGAATAGGGAGATAAATGGGAACAGAGTGCATGATGTGAAAATCCATAAGAAATTAACAAATGTAATATAAATAAATAAACATAGATAAATTAATGAATGAATAAATCAATAAATGGAAGAAAGAAAGAAAGAAAGAAAGAAAGAAAGAAAGAAAGAAAGAAAGAAAGAAAGAAGCACATCTCCTTGTATTCAGGCTGGGCAAGGGAATCCACCATGATGAATATTTCCCCAAGAGCCAGCCAAAGCACCAAGAATAGCCCTGCTCCCATTGTCAGGAGTCCCAGAAATAGACCAAGCTACACAACTGTCTCATATATGCAGAGGGCCTAGGTCAGTCCCATGCAGGCTCTCTGGTTGTTTTTTAGACTCTGTGATTTCCCATGAGCCATACTAGCTGTTTCTGTGTGGTTTTCTCTGATATCCCTGAACCCCTTGGCTCCTGCAATTCATTTTCCCTCTCCTCAGCAGGACTACCCACATTTCACAAAATTCTCTACATAATAATTCTTCTAAACATTTTATTTAAGCTATTTATCTATAATTATTTTATTATAACCCATTTTCTTATGTAACATATACCATACAGTGTAGCACAATAATGAAACACTTGCTATCACCTGCTTAGGAAGCAGTATTAGTTTAGAATCACCTCTTCCTAATGTGACAGCCTATCTCCAGGATCACCACTATCTTGAATAACATATTTAAAATGATATTTGCATTAGCTTTATTGCTTAAATTTCCACTTAACCACATGTGTTTCCTTTCCTCAAAATATATTCATTGGTTTTATTCATACACACAAAAATGACTTATATAAAAGGAACATATTCTATGCACAATTCTGTGACTTGGTGTTTCTCGCAACTGATTCCAAACCTCAAATCTTTTGATACCTATGTTCATAGATGTAATTAATTTATATTCTTAGAGACATAGGCAAGAATTTTATTTTGATGTAAAAAGTTAAGATTACAATGCGAATGAGATGATTCAGTACTTACTGATCTTGCAGAGAACATGGATTTGGTTCCCAGCACCTATGTGATAGTTCTCAACCATCCTTAACTCCTGCTCCAGAGAATCGAACACATTCTTCTTGCTTTCATGTGCACTTGCCATGCATACTACCCAGGCAAACACTCATGTACTTAAAATGCAAATAAATTCTCAAAACAGAAAAGTAATTCCTAAATTCTGGTTATTACTCTTTGATTGATGACTGTAAATGATATGTTTATCAGTGTTAATGGGATTCCTGGGTACAGGGGTCTAAGAATTATTTTCAGAACAGTATTTCCCCAACACATGACTCCTCATTAGTGTGCTGCATAACTAATGTAGTGGGTCACAACTAGCATTTTAATATAAAATAAATTGAAATAAAATGGTGAGATTAATTGAAATACAAATAAACTATTACACATTGAATAAAATATTATACATCAGAGCAGTTTTTATGTACAAATATGTGTGTGCTTATGCATCAGGCATGCTTGTCAGACACGTACATGTGAACAGTTGCTGCCTTAGAATTTTTAATATATCTTTGCTCTTATTGTTACTATAGACGGTTTTCAAAAAGTTTTAAAGTCACCAGAATCACTTGGTCAAATATGTGTTCAACTTCAGAGATAAAAGCAGCCCTTTGGGGGAATAATATCAAATAAATCAGCAAGTTAATAAGTTATAGTCTCAACTTTTAGTGAACTACAAACTACGAAAGCATCTGGGAGATGTAACTTTGTTAGTAGACTGCTTGCCTAGCACATATGAAGATTCATCTCTAGCACTGCAAAGACCAGACATGGTGATGCACACCTGTAATCCAATCATTTAACAGATGGAGGTAGGAGGATTAAAATTTCAAGGTTGTCTTTGTCATAGTGGAATACTAAGATCCTGTCTGAAAAACCAAAGTGAAATTCAAAAACATAAACCAAGCAACCAAACACATCAAAGCAACAAAATCCAGTCAAATATTTTAGTCTAATTATACATTAAATCAGGATCTCTTTCTCCCTCCTCCAAATACTGTATTTACATTCAGGTATCTAGTGTTTCTGGCATGTGATTTTGGCTTTTGAAATAAACTCATTAAATTGTATCATTAAAGAGATAATGGTAGAAATTAAGAACATTCTAGTGACCTGGCATAGTACGTGTTATATTTGTAAGAGTGACTGACACACAGCATCAAGGGAGCTAAAGCAGATCTCATGGCACTTGTGGAGAAGAGACACCAGGAGATTTCCCTCAATCAACAGAACACATAGCTTCCCACCTTCTGAATCAGTGACTGCATAGACTCCTGTGAAAATTTTAGGACAAGAAAATAGAACCAGCCTAGATGCTGATCAACACATGAAAGTGCTGTACATATACACAATGGAACTTTACTCAGCTCTAAAGAAATTTAAAACATGAATCTTTCAGGAAAATGAAAACATATGGAAAGTATAAAGTTATGGTGACAAAACTCAGAAAGAGAAAATCCATGCTTTCCCTCATTGTGCATCCTAGCCAGTAAAGTACACATGTCTGCATATAAGCAGATGTAAAAATGAGAAAAACATAAAAATCTCGAAAGAAGAAAAGAGTAGGTAATGATAGGTGGTGAGGGAGGATGGAGGCTGGGAAGAGGACATATGGATCAAATTGGAGAAAACCTGGGTAGCAGGGAGAGCTGTGTAGATCATGGGTGGCAGGGCAGGGTAGCAGGGAGAGCTGTGGAGATCACGGGTGGCAGGGAGGGTGGCAGGGAGAGCTGTGGCAATGATGGGTAGCAGGAAGAAGAAAAGAATTTTCTAGCTATCAAAGCTCCCATTTCCAGTAGTTTTCTGATAGCAAAAGAACAGAAATTCACATCTCAGTGCCACCCAAATCCATGTGTATATGTGTTTATGAGGAATGATAGCAATAATTAGCATCCAAGGTTAACATTTCCCTTCGATCAGGCCACATGCAAACATTCTCAATATTCATTCCCTTATGATGACTATACTACTTCCAATTTTCAAACCTATCAATATTCTGTAAACCATGGCTTATTTTTCTGCTGAAACAAATAATTAAAGGCATATTTTCACTTGGAGGAGAAGCATGAGCTTTGAGTCTACATATGTTCCTGTCAGTGGTAATAGGTAAGTTTTTCTCTCTGTGCAGTGCTATGGGACAATTCCATGATGGGGAACCTTCACCAGGCAATGACCTTTAAGAGGTTGGACCAGGTTAGGGCATCACCTTTTGGGTACCCAGGGAAAACCGCTGGCCCACCCAGAGAAAACTGCTGGCTCGCCTAGGGCTCTCTCTCTCTGGCTCCTGTGATACACACCTAAGGTTAGACTTCTCGTTCCTGTTCCATAAAGAAATATAATTGGAATTTTTTGGTGTTATCTTGGGATTCTTTGACCCCGCATCCTCACCCCAACATTCCCACATTGTTTCTTGTGCTAAGTGGGAAACACTTTGTATGGAAAATGTCAAATTCATTGGTTCTGACCTCTGATAAATTACATTTCCATCTAAACTTGGAAACTTGGATCTGTAGAAGATTGTAAGATCCAAGTAAGCTCAACCAATAGGCATCCCAACCACACATTTTATTCCATATGCCCTTCCATTCTCTGTCTCCTTCCCTCCTTCCACATTACCTTCTCACAGCTGATATTTTTTTCTCTTCCTATTCCTAATCTTTGTAAATATTATTCTATCTTGTATTTTTTCTTGTGATCACCTACCACATACATCTTTTTGACGTCTTTCTATCCATCTACATCTGTCTTCCTATCTTCTGATTACCATATGCATATCTATCTTCCTGTCATCTGTAACCATACCATAAATTCATCTCTCATCTATCTGACTGCCTTTTTCATCCATTTGCCTGCAAATTTTGTGTTGTTTTTACAGCTGAGTATATACTCCATTGTATAAGTGTATCACATTTTCTTTACCCATTCTTCAGCTGAGGGGCATCTATGTTATTTTAGGTTATGGTTATTACTAATAATTCTACTAGAATGTAACTGAGCAAATATCTTGTGGTATAATTGAGAGTTCTTTGGGTATATGCTCAAGAGTGGTATCACTGGGTTTTGGGGTGGATTGATTCCCAATTTTCTAAGAAGTTGCCGTATGGATTTCCAAAGTGGCTGTACAGGTTTGCACTCCTTCCCCCAGTGGAGGAATGTCCCCCTTACTTCTCACCCTCTCCAACATAAGCTGTCCTCAGTATTTTTGATCTTAGCCATTCTGACAGGTTTTAAATGGTATCTCAGAGTCATTTTTATTTGCATTTCTCTGATGATTAAGTATGTTGAGCACTTCCTTAAATGTCTTTTATCCATTTAAGATTCTTCTGTTGAGAATTCTGTTTAGATCTGTACCCCATTTTTTAATTGGCTCATTTGGTATTTTGATGTCTAATTTCTTGAGTTTTTTCTATATTGTGGAGATCAGTCTTCTGTAATATGTGGGGTTGGTGAAGATCTTTTCTCATTTTGTAGGCTGTAGTTTAGCCTTATTTACCATGCACTTTGCCTTACAGAAACTTATCAGTTTCAGGAGGTCCCATTTATTGATTGTTGCTCTCAGTCTCTGTGCTACTGGTGTTATATTTAGGAGTGGTGTCCTGTGCCAATGTGTTCAAGGTTACTTCCCAGTTTCTCTTCTATCAGGTTCAGCATAACTGGATTTGTGCTTGGACTTGAGTTTTGGGCATGGCAATAAATATGGGTATATTTGCAATCACCTACATGTTGACATCAAGTTATGCAGGCACCATTTGTTAAAGATATTATCATTTTTTTCATTGTACAATTTTGGCTGCTTTGTCAAAAATCAGGTGTTCATAAGTGTGTAGATTAATGTCTGGGTCTTTAAATCTACTCAACTGGTCCTCACATCTATTTTTATGCCAAAACCAAGCTGTTTTTATTATTATAGCTCTATGGTAGATTTGGAAATCAGAGATGGTGATGCCGTCAGACATTCCTTTACTGTACAGGATTGTTTTAACTATTCTAAGTTTTTGTTTGTCCATAAGAAATTGAGTATTCTTTCAAATTCTGTTAAGAATTGTCTTGAGATTTTGATGCATATTGCATTGAATATGAAGATTGTTTTTGGTAATATTGCCAATTTTTATTATGCTGATCCTACTTATCCAAGAGCATGGGAGATCTTTTTATTTTCTAATATCTTGTTCAATTTGAAGTTCTTGTCCTACATGTCCTCCACTTGTGTGCTTAGAGTTACTTCAAGGTATTTTATACTATTTGTGGCTATTGTAAAGGATGATGTTTCTCTGATGTTTTCCTCAGCCTGTTTATCATTTGTATATAAGAGAGCTACTGACTTTTTTGAGTTAATCTTGCATCCCACCACATCACTGAAGGTGTTAATCAGCTGTAGGAGTTCCCTTGTAGAATTTTGGAGTCACTTATAAATACTATCATATAATATGCAAATAGCAAAAGTTTTACTTCTTCTTTTCCAATTTGTATCCCCTTGATCTCCTTTTTGTTGTATTACTCTAGCTAAAACTTTGAATACTATATTGAATATATATGGAGAGAGTTAACAGCCTTGTCTCTTCCTGATTTTAGTGGAATTGCTTTGAGTTTCTCTCCATATAATTTGATGTTGGCTCTCACCTTGCTGTAAATTGCTTTTATTATGTTTAGGTATGTTCCTTGTATCCCTGATCTCTGCAACGCCTTTATCATGAAAGGGTGTTGGATTTTATTAAAGGCTTTTTCAGCATCTAATGAGATGATCATGTGAATTTTTTCTTTCAGTTGGTTTATATGGTGGATAACATCAACAAAATTTTGCAGGTTAAACCAAACCTGTACCTCTGGGAAGAAGCCTACTTGATCATGATGGATGATATTTTGATGTGTTTTAGATTCGGTTTGCCAGTATTTTGTTGAGTATTTTTGCATCAATGTTCATGAGGAAAAATTGGTCTGTAATTCTCTTTATTACATTACATCTTTGTGTGGTTTGGGTATCAGGATAAGTAGGCTTATAAAAAGAGTTTGACAATGTTCCTCCTATTTCTAATTGTGGAACAATTTGAGGAATACTGGTGTTAGCTCTTTTGTGAAATTCTGGTAGAATTCTTCACTGAAATCATCTGGTCCTGACCTTATTTGGTTGGGATATGTTTAATTAACTGCTTCTATTTCCTTAGTATTTATGGGTCTATTCAAATTGTTTATCTGGTCTTGATTTAATTTTCATATGTGGTACCTATCAAAAAAATTGTACATTTCTTTAAATTTTCCAATTTTGTAGAGTATAGGTTTTTGAAGTATGACCTGATGATTCTCAGGATTTCCTCAGTCTATTTGTATGTCCTTTTTTCATTTGTTTGTTTCTGATTTTGTTGATTTGGATATTTTCTCTGCCTTTTGATTAGTTTGGATAAGGGTTTGTCTATTTTGATGATTTTATCAAAGAATCAATTCTTTGTTTCATTGATCCTTTGTATTGTTCTTTTTATTTCTATTTTATTGACTTCAGCCTTAAATTTGATTATTTCCTGGCATCTACTCCTCTTGGGTGAGTTTGCTTCTTTTTGTTCTAGTGCTTCCTAGTGTACTGTTGAGTCACTATTGTGAGATTTCTCCTACTTCTTTATGTAGGCATTTTGTGCTATGAAATTCCTCTTAGTACTGCTTTCTTAGTGTCCCATAAGTTTGGGTATGTTGTACATTCATTTTAATTGAATTCTAGGAGATCATTAAATTTCTTTCTTTATTTCTTCCTTGACACAGTTGTGATTTTATTGAGCATTATTTCAGTTTTCATGCGTTTCTAGACTTTCTGTAATTTGTGTTGTATTGAATTCCAACTTTAAGCCACAGTGATCTGATAAAGATATAGGAGTTTAGTCCAATTTTTTGTATCTGTTGAGATTTGCTTCGTGCCTGAGTAAGTGGTCAGTTTTAAAGAAGTTTCCATGAGGTACTAAGAAGAAGATATATTTTTTTTTGTTTGGGTGGAATGTTATATAGTTGTCTGTTAAGCCCATTTGAGTCACAACATCTGCTAGTTCTCTTATTTCTCTGTTAATATTCTATCTGGCAGACCTGTCCATTGGTGAGAGTGGGCTGTTGAAATCTCCCACAAGTAATGTGTGTGATTTGATATGTGAGCTTTAGGAATGTTTCTCTTACATTCCTAAATACATGGGTTTCCTTGTATTTGAGGTAT
The DNA here is from genome assembly GCA_004026605.1 of Ondatra zibethicus. Taxonomy (NCBI): domain Eukaryota; kingdom Metazoa; phylum Chordata; class Mammalia; order Rodentia; family Cricetidae; genus Ondatra; species Ondatra zibethicus. Next base: position 135,618 of record PVIU01003537.1, on the reverse strand, counting down.
ACATGTTCAGAAATGAGATGTCATCCTGGTAGATTTTTCCTGTGAGAATATGAAATGTTCTTCATCTCTTTTGATTACCTTTTGTTTGAAGTCTTTTTTTTTTGTTAGGTATTAGGATGGCTACACCAACTTGCTTCTTAGATCCATTTTATTGGATAGTCTTTTTCAACCTTTTACTCTGAGGTAATTTCTGTCTTTGAAGTTGAGGTGTGTTTCTTGTATGCAGCAGAAGGATGGATCCTGTTTTTGTAGCCATTCTGTTTGACTGTTTATTTTTATAGGTTAATTGATACTATTGATATTAAGGGATATTACTGGACAGTGATTGTTCATTCCTGTTATTTATTTATTTATTTATTTTTTGGTGGTAGTATGTATGTGCATTCCTTCTTTAGGATTTATTGGTGTGGGATTATCCATTGCCTGTGTTTTCATAGGAGCAGCTAACTTCCTTGGGTTGGAAATTTCCTTCTAGTACTTTCTGTAGGGTTGGATTTGTGGATAGATATTGTTTAAATCTTGTTTTATCGTGGAATATCTTGTTTTCTCCATTGATGGTATTTGAAAGCTTTGCTGGGTATAGTAGTCTGGGCTGTCATTGGTGGTCTCGAAATGTCTGTGTAACCTCTGTCCAGGACCTTCTGGTTTTAGGAGTCTCCATTGAGAAGTCAAGTGTTATTCTGATGGGTTTGCCTTTATGTGTTACTTGGCCTTTTTCCTTTGTAACTCTTGATATTTTTTCTTTATTTTGTATATTCAGTGTTATGACTATTATATTGCAAGGGGAATTTTCATTTTGGTTCGGTCTGTTTGGTGTTCTGTAAGCTCCTGGTATCTTCACAAGCATTTCCTTCTTTAGCTTGAGAATGTTTTCTTCTATGATTTTATTGAATCTATTTTCTGTGCCTTTGAGTGTGTATTTTTCTACTTCTTCTATGTCTATTTTTCTTAGATTTGGTCTTTTCATTGTGTCCCTGATTTCCTGGATATTTTATGACTTTGTTGGATTTAACAATTTTTTTGATCAATGAATCTATTTCCTCTAACGTATCTTCAATGCCTGAGATTCTTTCTTCCAGCTTTTATATTCTGTTGGTTATCCTTGTATCTGTTGTTCCTGTTCATTTACCCAGATTTTCCATTTTCAGAATTCCCTTTGTTTGTATTTCTTTATTGCCTCTATTTTAGTTCTCAAGTCTTAATCAATTTTCTTCACATGTTTGATTGCTTTTTCTTGGTTTCCTTGGCTTCTTTAAGAGATTCATTGATCTTTTCCATTTTTATGTTTGTCTTTACCTCTAGTCTTTAATGGAAGTTTTTATTTTTCCTTTAAAGGTCTCTATCATCTTCATAAAGTTATTTTAAGGTTGTTTTCTTCTGCTTCTTTTGCGTTGGGATATTCATGTCTTGCTGTTGTAGAACCACTAGGTTCTGGTGGTGCCATATTGCTCTTTAGGTTGTTGAATGTATTCTGACACTGGTGTCCAGCCATCTCTTCCTCCAGTTGATGTCTTTTCTCTTGGTCAAATCAGTGTAGTCAGTGTTTGTGTCTCAGGGAGCATCTGATGTCATGGGGGATGGGTGGGTTTGGGGACAGAGTGGGACCTGTAGTTTACAGGGTCAGATGGGGATGTGGAGCAGCCTGCCCATAGAAGACTTACCTGCTGACTGGCCATTGTGGCTCTATATTGTTTTCTTTAGCCAATTTCTGTTTAATCATTCTTTGACTGAGACTGAATCCTTCTAGTCAGTTTCCTAAGTTAAAATCCTAATATTAATGATTTGACTCCTGAAAGTTGCTAGATGTTTTTTAAAAGAATTAATTAATTAATCAAAGAAAATATTCTGATATTGCAATTGATTTTCTTACAATCCAAATAAGGTCAAGTTTGTACAATCTTTTACTCTCAGTATCTAGCTTACTGAATACATGACAGTCATGGCAATTATAGTCAAGTTCCTAAGAACTATTTAAATACTCAATTATTTTTGAAGCTCCCCACATGGGCACTGCCCACCTTTTGCCATGGACAACAGCTATGAGAGGAACGGACTTGAGTATCCTTTCCTGGACCAGTTCCATAACAGAATCTGGTGGTGCTTCCCGAGTGGCTTTCTAATACTGAAATAACAGATTGTGGTTTTTTTTCATATTTAGTGAGTTTGTATCCTGTCTTATAATGCATCTTTTAGAAATACACTTACATTAGTCAAAAGCAGCAAATCTAAAAATAAATAACACTAATGCTTTGATTTTGTTATCTTTTGAATTCATTTGTTGTTGTTTTGTTTTCTAAAAAATAAAGATTTTTATTTATTTATGTCTACATCTGTATCTGTGGAGTCCATGTGTGGGCAGGTACCAGTGGTGGCCAGAAGAGGGGACCAGATGGAGTTACAGGCAGTTATGAGCCACCTAACAGGAATGCTGCGAACTGAACCAGGGTCTTCTGCAAGCTCTCATTGCTGAGCCATCTCTCCAGCCCCATTTTGGTTCCTGTTATCATTAGGAAAGATTCTACCCTGACCCCAGATTTGGTAATAACACAACATATTTCTTGGGTACACCTAACTGGCAATTACAGTCATGAAATCCAGGCGGTGTTAAAACAGAAACATAATAACAGTTTGAAGGTCTTAGAAAGAGTCACAAATCATGCCCAGGGAGGAAAGTTTACATTGTAAAATTGCATTTGTTACTTAACAGTCAGGGAGTGTGTGGCTGCTTTGCTTATGAGTCTTATCTAAGGCATCACAGCTGCAGCTGAAGGTAACTGCAATCTCCTGGTCTGAAGTGGGAAGTGAGGCCAGAAAGGGCTAGCAGACAAACTCAGTCCTTATAGGTCAGATTGTGAAAGCAGGGCTAGATCTCTTCTCTGAATACAATCTCAGAATGATTTCTACAGTGGACACCATAGGAGGCATTCTAGAAGCAGGAAATTAAGGGAGACCAGCATTTGAAGAAGGTATCCTCATCTCATGGCTGACATGTGTGAGTGTGCCCACTCTCCCTTGCATGATTCCTGTTGTGTGACATTTTACTCTTTTGGGGTCCCCCAAATAAATACTATACAAAGAAGCTTATTAGTGCTTAAGAATGCCTGGCCTGGCCTTAGCTTTTTTTTTTTTTTTTTTTTTTGAGGTAATACCTTGCTTCCCAAAGAGGCTGAACAGCAAGAAGCTCACCTAGCTCACCTCCTCAAGTCTCCCAAGAAATCCTGCTGCTTTCTCTTGCCCCTTCTTATAAACCCTTCTCAACCTGGCTCCTTCCCACAACATCCTGTCAGCTAGTTGCTGACTCAGTCTCTGAACTGCTGGTGAATTTTATTTAATCAAACATATCCTTGCATCATTAAACAAATGTTCTACAGCGTAAACAAAAGTAACACACCTTAAAATAATATTCTACAACAGATTCCTTCACCTAAGAGGGAAGCTAAATGTTAGATGAAAAAGACTGGCAAGAAGACAGGAAAGAAGGAAGGACAGAAGGAGGGAGGGACAAAGGGAGGGAAAGAGGGAGGAAGGAAAGGGCAAGAAGGAATATTAGTTGCTCAAATAGTTTATTAACTACTCATTTACCTATACACAGGTTCTAGATAATAGAGAAAGCATTAAAAATACAGTATCTACAGACTAAAAGAATGGAACAGAATCAATAAACAAGGCAGAAAAGAAATGTTCAAACGGAAGCAAGTTCACTTACTGCTAGAAAGCAACAACAAATCATTTATCAGAACACAACTAAATCCATAGTGACCAATGTGTGACATTTGCTTTTGAAAATGTGATACATTTACACAATGGAGTTTTCCAAATTCTTCTTAAGGTAAATCTCTAGCTGCAAGGTTTTATAACCATGGTCAGGTTTGGTCATCATTGTTTGTTTGTTTTAATGATCATTAATTCTTAGCATGGTCACTTATTTTTAGGTCAAAACTTGTTATAGGATGCCCTTTGTTGAAAGGCAAGTCTTCTTATATGCACATATATAGTCTAGTCCTTAGCTTACAAAAGACTGATAGAACACCATTTTCAATTAGTAGTGGGCACTCTTGCCCCTGTCCAGTCAAGTACAAACTTCTTTCCAGTTGGAACCAGTGTGGGCATTCTTTTCTTAGCCTCATGAATCTTTCCCTCCAGTAAGGCTGAGGAGACCTGGTGCTTGCCACTCAGAGTGGTAGCAAACATTTAAAAAGGCCTGTGTGCTAAGATGCATTTCCTTGAACTCTCTGTGCTGAATGGGAGCACCATGAGTAGGCTGATGAAAGCAAATGAATTGCACATAATGTCTCATTAATTTTGTGGTTGTTGGCCTATTTTCTTCTTATAGAATATGATATTCACAGCTGCTAATTAATTATTACAATGCAAAAGTAACTCTTCCTAGGTAGATGAAAAACACACTTATCTATCTCTCAATAATCGTTTCAGTATTTCTATTTAGCCTCTCTACAAAATGAATTTAATTGCTTTTAGAGATATGTCACCATCATGAAATAACTTGATCCAGATTTTTTTCTGAGCACCTTTGTGTCTTTGCTGAGTGTTTGATGTTAATAATTCATTGCATTTTTCCTCACAGAATGCAGATCTTAGTGTGTAAATTGTCATATGTATAAACATTCAGTTATTTTAGCTTACGGTGCCATTTTCTTTAGTCTTATCATGTTTAATCCATAATCTCTTATACTACATTTATTGCTCTGTGTGTGAAGTTCAGAGCAAACCCACAGCACCTATTTGCTGTTCAAAGGATGACTACTCCTTGCATGTCTCAAGGTACTTGACCTAACTGGGGCTGTGAAGGAATGAAGAAAGACAGACTGGCAGAAAATCTGGGACCTGTTGGCATGGGCTCTCTGATGAAGAAACTGCAGTGCCTTAGAAGCCCAGTGTATTTATAATATACAATTAAACAGAGAGGTAGGGTTATTAGACACATCTAAATAAGGAGTCACGGTTTGGGTACAGGACAGGACCAAGGAAACAGGTTTAGATATATTGGTTGGATCAATCTTTGTAGAAGAGCACTCTTCAGGCCACAAATATCCAAGGGTAAATACTGTGATGGATATTTCCTGCACATACCATTAGCTCAGACCCCAGGCTTTAATATCCCTCTGGCCCTCCCTCTGAATGTGTGTATTGGAAGAGTTTGCCATTTTCTCACAAGTCTTAGGTTTTAGTCCTTGACATGGCTGGGCTCATGACAACAGAATAAATAATTTCCTTCAGGACTTCAGGATTTCATTCACTCAGGGCTTGCTCTTTTCCTCACACAACTGTTGGAATTGGCTCTCTCCTTCTACAATGTGGGTCTTGGGGATTGAATTTAGGTCATCAGACTTGTTGGCAGACTCATGTACCTACACCCACTTGCTAGCCATGGTTTCATTTCTGTCAACGTGTTTTGGCTAGCCATTCCTTCTGCTGGGCAGGTTGCTTCCACTTTTCTCTAACTTAGTACTTTCTATACATTGTTCCAGTCTTAAGCAGTCACTCTGGCATTTCTGATCTTTCAGTGTAAATTTTGAAATTCTCCACTCCCTGTCCTCCTCTTCCCAGACCTCTCATGATTACACCGAGCACCTTTACCATTGTTTCATCTCTTGTTCTCCATAAGACTGGAACCAAAATTGAAGGGTACCTAGTAAAGAAGAATGGCTGCTAATTTATATGTGTTTATTTGAATTAATAATAGGATGATTTTACATAAGCATCAGAATTGTAGCAGTTAGAGAGGGTATTTCTTCAGAGTCAGCACACCATGGTTGACTGTGGTTAAGAGTATAGGTGCTTCAAAAGGCCAGAAATAGTAATTTGCAATGCTTTTCCAAAAATAAGAAAATATTATTGTTCATGAGTTTTATTAAGTCTAATTCAGAGACTTTTTTTTTAATCTGAGTTTACAATTATTACATAAGTGAATCTGGGGCCACTGCAGCAGTGTTTTCTGTACGATGAACTGATTGTTAGCTTGGTGATTCAAGTGTTCCTATGTTTCTACAAGTGTGGTAATGCCCTTCTGGGAAACCTTTCTTGCAAGGACTCAAGAATAGTCATTTTAACTTTCTGTACTTTTCTTAAGTGTACTGTAATCAAACTTTCTTTAGTTCCTACAAAAAAAAATACCTGATGAAGTTTAAAATTACCCTGTGGTTCTAGGCTGGAAAGATGGCTCAAAGTTTAAGAGCACAGGACCTGAGTTCCATTCCCAGGACCCTGTCAGTGTCTCACAACTACCTATAACTCCAAGTCCTCAGGATATGGCTCTCCAAACTGTTCTCCATGGACACTGGTACACGCATGTCTAGAAACATAATAAGTTCAAAGAAAATCTCCCATTGGATAATCAGACTGGCATTTACTGAAGATGAGACAAGGCCACACTAAGATCAGAAAATGACTAAGCCCTCTTCTCACTAACAGATTTTTGATATAATTGTCATTGTCTGTAGCTCTGGTCCTGCTTAAAGCTCAAACCTCTGGGCTGAGGATGTAGCTGAGATACTAAGTCCTTGTCTAGCATGCAGAAAGCCCTGGTCTTATCTCTATAACCACATAAACCTAGCAAGTTGCAAACCTATAATCCCATCACTTAGGAGAATGGGGCATTAAAGTCAGCCCCCCCCCCAAATTAAATTATACCATGGAATTTCATGGTATAATCCTCTATGCTGTGTGAATATATGTGACTGTGATTGGTTTAATAAAGAAGATTACTGGCCTATAGATAGGCAGGATTTAAGCAGAAAGAATACTGAGAGGGAAGTGGAGTCTGAGGAGTCCTGAGCCAGATGTTGAAGATTCAACATGGGAAGTTCGAAGATGAGGTAAACAGAGTCTCAGGCAGCAAGTAGGTTAATCTAAGTTGTAAGAGCTGGCTGGAGACAAACAGCTTTCAGCTGAGCATTTATATTAATAATGTCTCCATGTGGTTATTTGGGAACTGGCTAGTAGAACAGAAAACTCCTCCCACAAAATTTTATCTTAAAACAGAAGGAAACATTTCTACTCTTATGGTAGTAAAATATCCAATTACTGCATTGCCCCAAGAAATTAGAGACATCTAGTCACAAAGTGCACTTTCCCAGTTTCTCCCTAAGGCTCCTTTAGCAAGGTTCAAACTGAAAATTTCTTTTCCAAGCATCCCTTAAAGAAGATATCCTTATCTTATCTTGCTTTTCTTTTCTCTTGTTGTGTAGCAAATTAAACTTATCATTCTCTTAGTTGCACATAGTTTCCAGACATCTTTAATCCATGGAGGTCATAAAGACTAAATAGAGAATACAGTTTACATGAATGATATTTCAGCTGCTATTGTTGACCAGGCATTGGATAATAAAGTAAAACACAAATGTGGTTAATCCTAGAAAGGCAGTCCAAGGATTAGGAAGAAGTGCTTGCTGCTCTTCCAAAGGACCCTAGTTTTGTTCCTAACACCCATGTCACATGGTTCACAACACCTATAACTCCAAGTCCAGGAGCTCTGATGTCCTGCCCCTTTGGTACCTATAGATATATAATTACTTACACTTTAACTTATGCACACACACACACATACAAATGCACACTCATACATGCACATTAATAAAATAGAAATAAATCATGTAAAAAATTACAAATGTGTTTGTCTACTAAAGACCTAAAGTGGCTCCTTCTTTATAGTCTAGAACCTTATTTCTTTGGAAACCCTGTGTTAATGTCACCCCAATAACTGAAGGGTTTTGAGTTTTTCCATCAATCAGATAAGAGAAATGGCAAAGTGTCTACTAATTCCAGCCACTTATACAATCATATGAAGTTTTGAAGAAAAATAATTGCATTGTATGGATTTGTTTTTGACCAGATTTTAAGAGCTGTCAACGGTTTCATGACAGAAATATTTGTGTTGTATTTGTGCATGTGTATGTGGGGAATATTGTGATTGTGTATATATGGAGGCCAGAAGTTGATAATGGGAATCACCCTCTGTCATTCTCCACTTTAGTCTTTGAGACAGGATCTCTCATGGGAGCTCACTGATTCAGACAGACTGTCTAGGCATTGAGTCCCTGATATCCACTTGCCTGTCTTCCCAGAAATGGGATTTCAGATGTACCTTACCACATACAGTTTTGTCCATAGGTGTTGTGAATCTGAACTCAGGTCCTCAGGCTAGTGAAGTAAGCACTTCACCCACTGAACCATCTCCCCAACCTCAGATATTACTTTTGCTGTTGTAGTCTTATAGTCCCAGAATTGTTATTCACACTACTTTATGAGCTAGAGGATGCCAATATACACAAGTTAAAAATGAGGTTTGCTGTAATTTCTTGGCAGTTATATTCTTCTCATAGTTTAACCTCCATGAGCCAGTGGGAAAATACAGAAGAATGCATAGCGTCTGCATATTAATCCGGGATGACAGGACTATCAAAGCGGCTATGATTTAATAGTTGAGTAAATGCAAGCTGAGAAGCCAAGGACCAAATTGCCTGCAGCTCTGTCTCTAGATCCCACTGTGAAGGTGACAAGCTTCTACCACCCCTCAGCTCCACTGAAGGCACTTTAATAGTGCAAGCAGTTGAGAGAGGAGATTTCTTCCTTCAAATGCAAATAAGAAAATAAAAATCATGATATCTTATCACCTCATTAGAGTATTCTCACCTCATTTAAGGTATTGGCTGTACAAACAGGAGACACTTCATCAAGGTGGCAGGAACTAAAGCCAATTGTACCACCTGCATGGAAGCATAGCTCTGTCAACGAGATGAATTTCCCTGTCTTGTAATGTTGGAGGGAACATGAGCCAGACATATCTGCTCTTATGTCTTACTGATAACACAAAAACCATGCTTTAGCTTCTAACCTTGACATTTTTGGCAGAAATAGAAATCAAATATAAACATGAAGTAACCTTTAAGAATTAATATGAGTCATTACATTTACCAAAACAAATTTCTTCCTTCATCTGCAATATTTCCCATTTTCATATTTGCAGATAATTATCAAAAATGACTATCATAGGTAAAGATTTTCAAATATAAAGGCAAATTTACTTTGTTCATTTGTATTTCTTCCTTCTTGGTTTACAAACATATGTGCTGGGATGGTCAGGGCAGAGGGGAGAAGAGAAGGAATCTTGTTCATCAGTGTGCTCTGGATTCAGCAGAGGCCCTGCCTCAAAAAGAAGAGGTGGGAAGTGATGCAGGAAGATACAGGCATGGAACTCAAACTTCCACACATGTGCGTACATATACACAATATCACACACACACACACACACACACGCACACACACACAATGTTTTGACCCTTCATTGAGTGGCTAGCACTGTTGGAGATCCTTTCATGGGAGATTTTCTAATTCTTCATTTTAGTTTCCTTCTTGAGTTAACCCTCCTATGTGCCAGAAATGTTGAGATTTTTCACTTTTACTATGAATTTATTTTTCTCATAGGGAGAAAAATTAGTAATTGTCACGTACATACAAACACACGCAGAAAAAAAGTACAATTCCTCAGCATTTCTCCCCAAATTATTTCTGGTCCCATCTGCTCTGAATAGCCTTAGATGTTGCCTACTCACCGTGCTTGAGAAATGAGCATGGGCAACAAGCGCAGAGTTATATAAAAACAGTCCAAGACTTTTTAAGCCCGATAATTTTCCATGTATACCTGTATTATGTCTACCTCAATATTCCTAAAAAAGTGCTTTAAAGATAAATATTCAACTTAGAAAACAGCAAGAAGTTAAGAAACTTCGGGGAAAAAAAGGAGCTACCAGACTTTCTTTAAATTGTAAGATTTAGTGCATAAAATGAAGGTCTGAGAGTAACATAAAATGAAATCAATGTTGATATGCAAATTAAAAATAAACCAAGAATAATCTGACCAGAACCCTGTAGGAAGTCCAGAAATCAAGAAAAGCCTATGGCATCCATACTGATGACCTTTCAAGCCTGTTATCGGAATTAAAAATCAACTGATACTAAGAAAGGACCCAGGAGACTTTGTTTCACCAAGGCATGGCTTCCTTCTTATCAGTCAATGAAATACTGAAATGCCATCAACATCTTCACCAGAAGGAAAAGTGAGGTAATCACATATTGTCTTGTCTATGGAAAACCCACTTCTAATTTCCCTAAAGTTACATCTCTTAGGAAGAAATGATGTTTCAATTCGCTGAGATTCATTGAGACCCTATCCTAACTCTAGATTAAATATGAAGAAGAGGCAGATATATAATAATATGAATTATTGAGAAATTTTGTGGGGCATTTTATGACTTTACAAATGTTGAAAGTATATGGTGTCTGAATCCATTCTGTGTTACTACAGCATAATACTGACATGCTTGGCAGATATAGGAAAATTTCTTCTTGCAGTTCTATACCATGAAAACTGCCATGGCCCGGTGCCAGCATCTGGAAAGGACTTTGTCTGGATCAACCATGGCTAAGATCCTCAGCAAATTCTGAATATAGAGATCAATAGGCTAACACATTCTTATTTTGTTAAGATTTTTTTTTAATTTTTAATTATGTGTTGTGGGGGCAGGGATAGTATTTGCAAGTGTGTGTAAGTGCCTAAGTAAGACAGAAGAGGGCACTGGATACCATGAGGCTGGAATTACAGGGGAATTTTGGACCACCCAATATAGGCCCTGAGAACTAAACCAAGATCCTCTGCAAAGACTGTTTGTGCTCTGCATGATGGAGTCATCCCTCTAATTCCCTAAGAAAGTCTTTTTAAAGGATTCTACTACTGCAATAAGGACATTAGCCTATTCATGAGGGCCGTGTCTTTGTGACCTGAAATGACATCTTCATCTATTAAGGGGCAACCTCTCTGCACTGTTGCTTCATGGAGTAAGCTTATGATATATGAATTCATAGTTCACAGAATAACACAACTATAATATAAATGCCACACTTAAAATAGCAAGAAATATGCTGAGAATAATAGCAACATATAAATTAAATAGCAAATAAATAAAGGTAAACAAAAATAACAAATTAAAAATAAAAATTATCTCAGTGATGGCTACATTAAGGGAACTGAAAGAAGTGGAGGGGGGATGAAACTGTGGTCAGGATGTATTGTATGAGAGAAGAATATATTTTCAATAAAAAAAAGAAGTCATGCAAAAATAGTAAATAGAATACATTAGTAAGCTAAGAAAGAATCATTGAGACATTTCCCTCATAAAACAGGAATAGAGTAGAAAATGTTCCCTAATGTATGTGTTTATTAGGTTCAGAAGATTTCTCATTGAAAGCTCATATATTCATTCATATTAAAACATTATCTAGCCGGGCAGTGGTGGCGCATGCCTTTAATCCCAGCACTTGGGAGGCAGAGGCAGGCGGATCTCTGTGAGTTCGAGGCCAGCCTGGTCTATAAGAGCTAGTTCCATGACAGGCTCCAACAGAGAAACCCTGTCTCGAAAAAAAACAAAAATATAATTATCTATATTGGCATATAGTTAGGCTACATTGCTCTTTTACCCATAAAAGACATAGCAAGTTATCTAATGCCTCTGAGCACAGACATCACCAGCACAGCTAACCAACAAACTTTTGCAAATGAATAACTAAAAGAGTGGGAATACAGCATCTGGGAAACAAGTACAAGGGTTACTTTCATGAATAATGGCATAAATCAAATAGAACTTAGTTTACAGTTATTTTAAGGAGTATTGTGTGTAATATCTATAAGATAAGTATATATTTTATAGTATCCATAAAAGTAAAATAGAGTATTAAGGACATGTTTTCAAGTGCAGAATGTGTTCCTGGTCCTGCGGTAGCATAGGGGACTAAGAAAATTGAGAGACCAAGAGCCTAGCCTTTATTTTTAAAACAACAACTAAACAAAGCACTTGATATGAGGTTTTAGTACCTGTATTCCCAAAACCAGGTGTCTGGAACACAACTGCAAAAAACAAACAAACAAAAAAACATTTTCCAGAGCACCAAATTAAAATATATTTAGCTGCAATTGACTTATGAAGGAGCAGATCTAAGGATTTTCATCTAAACAGGAGGTAGGCCCTACAGAGTGCTTTATGTCTACTATGCATTCTCTACAGGGGAAATTAAGTGATTGAATGGGTAGAAAATTGGAAGAAATACTGATCAGATCACTAAAATGTATTCTCATGTATATTGGTAACAATGTCTTTCATGCTTATTTGATTTGAGGACTGCAGGATATAAAGATGGGGCTAAACTGAAAGCCTGGCGTGATAAATACAGGGTCAGGGAATTGATACTCATTTTTATTTTAAAACAAACAGACAATTTAAAAAAGTGCTTTTAGGGCTGAGAAGAAGGCTTGGTTGGTAAAGAAGTTTGCCAGGAAAACATTAGGACCTAAGTTTGAATACCCAGTGCTCTGTGGCACTTTACCTGGGGCCTTGTGAACAAACATCTACTCACCCCAGATAGGTAGCAGATAACAGACAGAACTGAGGACAGCAACAAAGCCCAACTCAATGAGTTTTATTGAAGTTACTTATCAGAGCAGAAGTGACTCAAGAATAGCTGCATCACCAAAGGCTACCCAATATGGGTGATAACTCACAATATCTGAAAACCTAGAGCACACGGCACAGCATACAGATAGTAAGTTATCAATAGGTTGTAAGGAATCCTTTCTAGGTTGCTCATTTGTTCTGAAACTTTTCCAGGTAACTCAGCTGCTCCCTGTTTCTTCCAGATGGATAGGCTGGTCTGAGCCACTTTGAGGAAGCTCAGACTGTCTAAGAGTGATTATATAATTCCTACTGCTATATATGCTTGAAGGATCCACCGAATCTGATCAGTTTCAGGGGTTCTGAGGCTATTTTCTTTTGTTTACTTCCCATCTTAATGAGCTTCAATGCAAGTTGGAATGTTTCACCTTCTCTGTTGTTTTCTTCATTTGTAAAGACCTTGTATCTTATTTTATTTAATTTTTATTGAGCTCTACATTTTTTCCTGCTTCCCTCCCTATCTCTCCCCTCCCCTTCAACCTTCTCCCAAGGTCCCCATGCTCCCAATTTACTCAGGAGATCTTGAAAGACTCCGTATCTTAACGAACTTCTGTACAAGATAGAGATTTTAACCTGGGAGGAAACTGCTACATAATAAACATCTATGTAAACATCCTCTCATAGTGGCTATGTTTGAAATCCTAGTGATGTGGTAATACAACCAACCCTCTGATGAGCACAGATGGAAGATGCATTGTAACTGCAAGGTGATTGTGACACTAGTTCATAGTAAAGATTGTAAGAAGTTGCTGTGGGCATTGCTTAATTTACTATTTCATGTAAACCCTTTCTTTCATTATAAACAACAGTTCAGGTCTCAAATGCTTATTATTCAACAAAACCCTCTTGACTTTAGCTTCTTGATAACTAATAATCACTATAATAATAATAACTAATAATAATAATAAATTTCCCCCCTTTCTTCCATCTGTATTCACTGAGAAAAATAGGCATAACTTCTGTAACATCAGAATTCAGTAAAATAACTTTCTCAGATTATTCATGAATTTCATCAGACTTTGCATGGGTTTTCAAGAGCCTGATGTTTTCTCTTGACACATTTGTTAGTCTTTATATGAACTTCCTCAGTTAAAAATAAATTGTAATGATGTCATCATGGGGATGAGGGAAGTCAAGAGGGGCAGCATGAGCAGATACAAGATGTCTACTTGACTGAAATCATCACCGTTTCATGGCAGGTAGATAGATTCACTTCTGAACGAGTATTCCACTTTAATAGCTATTTTGTGCAAGATGTTTCTGAGTCTTACTTCATACAACAGAAGAGTAAGAAATCACACAGTTGGCACATGTATAGCATCAACAGCCTATTTTTGTTATATAATACAAATCTGTAAAGGCTGTGTGCTTTGACATTCTGAACATAAACTTGCTTCCATCTGAGAATTCCATAACTTTACTATTAGATGGTCAATATAAATAGAGTTTTGCAAGACATTTTGCTCACAATACTGATTCAAGGGTTAGGAATTGCTATGTTCCAGCGGAGCCATGAATAAACATCTGTTCACCTCAGATAGAGTATCAGCATAAAGAAAAGCTAAGACTGTACCAAAGTGTAGGCTGATGAACAATGGTAATTTATCAACTTTATCAAGGTTGATTACAGAAGTACGGGTGACTCAAAGGCAGCTGCTTCACTGAAAGACCCACCCTAGTATGTGTAAGCACTGTGACTCCCTGCATGATTTACATGCCACTCAGCTAGTAAGGATCTCCTTTTCCTAGAAATTGTTGCATAAGTAACTTGTGGACAGGCCTTGTGCATCTTGGAAATTTCAGGGTTCCAGATACTTATGGGCTTTACTTTCTGGTCCTTAGGGAATAGCCTCCAGGAAGAAATGGAATATTTCAATTAGGAGAAAATATTATACAACATATAAACACAAATATATATGCACACATATAACATATATGCACACACACACATATATACATATATACATATATATATGAGTCTATCCAAGGCTTTTGCTTGCTCATGCATCCCATTGTTCAGCTTCCATCCCTTTTACTGCCTGGTAGGTATTTGAGATAGGATGCCCTTCAGTGACTTTCAAAGTATTAGCATGTGAGTTTTTATTGCTGCATCAAAACACCATGACGAAAAAGCAAGTTGGGGAAGAAAGAGTTTATTTGGCTTACCCTTCGGCATTGCTGTTCATCAATGAAGAGGTCAGGACAGGAACTCAGAAAGGGCAGGAACCTGGAGACAGAAGCAGATGCAGAGGTCATGGAGGAGTGCAGGTTACTGCCTTGATTCTCATTGCTTGCTCAACCTGCTTACCTATAGAACCCAGGACCACTGGCCTAGGGATGGTAACACCCACAATGGGCAGGGCCCTCCCCCATTGATCACTAATTGAGAAAATGCATTACAGCCGGATCTCATAGAGTACTAGCCTCAAGTGATGCTCCTTCTTCTTTTATGACTCTAGCTTGTGTCAAGTTGACACAAAACCAGCCAGTTTAGTAACCATACTCATTTGACATTTATATTATACTAAAATATTATGAGACTATCAATTTTTGTTAATTTCCAATTGTGCAGTTTTTATAATTTTTTAAATTATATATGTTCATGTGCTGGCCTGACTGTAAATATGTGTTCCACATGCATGCAGGTGCCCTTGGAGGCTAGAAATTGGTGCCATATCTCTTGGGACTGGACTCACAGGTAGTTGTGAACTACCTGATGTAGGCATTGAGAACTGAGCATGGACCATGTAAAACAATATCAAGTACTCTAACTACTGGGCCATCTCTCTAGCCCGAACACAAGAGTTCTTGAACAGCAAACTTTATAGATGATAATGTCATGTCATAATGTAAAAAGATCAGCCATCACTGGGGGTTACCCATTGCTTCTACACCTCTTTGGGGAATCTCAGATGGCAAAGGTGGGAACTGACAAACATCAGAGAGCTATTGTGATGGCTAGAAGCAAAAGAAAGACAAACACCTGGGCTCCAGACCCCTCTGCAGATCATGTTCCCAGTGTCTTATAGTGCTGCTTCTAGGCCCAGAATGGGCTTCTCTACAGTGTCAAGTGTGGACTCCACCTTCATCTGTGGCTTTTGGGAGACAGCTCAGTGATAGGATCTTTGATTCTTTTCTTCGCAATCTGTAGCCCAGTAACAGGAGTTCAAAACGTGTATGACTTTTCAATATGCCAATCGTTGTGAAATAAGATTCTAGTTTAGAAAGGGTCATTTGGGAATGAAGGCTGGGTCAACATTCTGCAAGAATTTGAAGTTGCACAATGAAAATGCCAGTCAATCATCATGTTTCCAAGTACTACATTCAGGACAGAATGGAGCTTCTGTGGGTGTGCGATTTTTCTAAGTTGTTTTTGTCCTCACTAGCATGTATCAAATTAGGCAGTCAAAGAGAAATCAGAATGATTTCCAGAAAATAAATCGGAATTAATTACATCCACTGAAACAAGAGTTTCCAGGCTGTGTTGATGTATACTGATCGAACAGTGAACAAGGGCAGGAGAGATCCTGCAGCAGTTCAAGGCATGTGTTGCCCTTCCAGAAGACCACAGTTCACTTCTTGTCTCTTCTCATCTCCCATATCACATGATTCATAACATCTATAACTCCAGGTTTAGGACATTTGACACTTTCTGCTGGCCTCCATGGGCATCCTCATACAGATGGCATAAGTTTACACAAACACACTCATGTACTCATAGATAAAACTGAATTTTAAAAAGTAGAAAGTAAAATCCCTTAGAAAACAAGCATTTCTTTGATCTTCTCTTTCTTTCTTCAACTTTGTCATGATGAGGAGGAAAATATTAAACTCATCATGTTTATAAATGAGCATTTATTGTTATCTTAGACCAGATTGATTTTACCCTCTTCAGACTTGTGAAATGCCATGAACTCAGTGATTTCAAGGCAAAAATTTCCAAGCTGGTTTAATCTCAATTTTAAAAATATATTCAATCAAGGTGCAGAGAGAAAGAAAGATCCCTGAAACTTGTAGACAAGTTTAGTCTAGCAGAGAGAGGGGCAGGACGGAGGGAGGAAAGGAGGGAGGGAGGGAAGGAGGGAAGAAGAAAGACTCTGTCTCAAAGGAATTAGGTAGAAAATGGTGAGGAATCACCTGCACCACTCTCTGTCTTCAATATGTTTTACTCTTCCCCGCACACCCTCATATAACATACAAACTCACACAGACACAGACACACACACACTTTTCATACATATACAACAGCCACTCTTTTTCTCTTTCTGCCTCTTTCTCTTTCTCATACACATATAACGCCCCAACTGTCACCAACACACACAGCAGAATCCCCTCCAATGACCTATTCCTTCTCGTTACTCCATACCATTTTCACTCTATTAGAGAATAGAACTTTTGACCAACTCCCAAACTGCCTTGACAGGTATTTCTCCCTGCCTTGCTGGTCTCCAGATATTATGAAAATAAATGATCATGTCTGAAGGGAGCTTAGAAATTTAATCTTCTAAGAAAAGATTTAATTAATTTTAATTACCTTACAATTCCATTTGTTCACATATACTCAAGAGAGTTCACTAAATATTTCTTCATTATCTTGTGGTTTTAATTGATCTCTGAAAAATATTTAGGGAATTATATTTTTTCATTATATAATATTACTCTAACTATGTAAAGGTGTGTCACATTTGTTGATGTTGCATTTGTTTAAGAATGTAAAGATGTATTATATTTGTTTATGGAGAATTTGTTCAATGATGTAAATATATGTTATTGTGCCTAAGGTACTGATTGGCCTAATAAAAAGCTGAATGGACCATAGTTAGGCGGTAGAGGGAATGGTGGGACTGGGAGGCAACAAGAATAAGTAGGAGGAGGAATCTAGAGGGAAAAAGAGAGGGAGATACCTGGGGCCAGCCAAGCAGCCACCAGCCAAACAGACAAAGTAGGAAAAGTAGAACATACAAATGAAAAAAGGTAAAATCTATGAGGCAAGATGTAGAGAAACATGTTAAATTAAGCTATAAGAGTTAGTGGGGCAAACATAAGATAAGGCCCAGCATTCATAACCCATAATAAATCTCTGTGTCTTTGTTGGGAAGCTGGTTGGTAACTGATGTGGGATTCTCCTCTTTATGTTATGAATATGTTTTATTACCACTGGTTATTAAAGAAGCTGTTTTGGCCAATGGCTTAGTAGAGTAAAGCCAGGCAGGAAATCCAAACAGAGATGTAGAGAGAAAGTAGGAGGGGTTAGATGCCATGGAGCTGATGAAGGAGAAAGACCCCAGTCACCAGTCAGAATGTTACCGGTAGGCCACAGCCTCCTGGCAATACACAGATTAATAGAAATGGGTTAATTTAAGATGTAAGAGCTAGCTAGAAATATGCCTAAACTCTTTGCCAAAGAGTGTTGTAATTAATACAGTTTCTCTGCGATTATTCAGTTCTGGGCAGCTGGGAAATGAATGAGCAGTCTCTTCCTACAGGTAACCAAAAGAAAGTCTGGTATATTTCCTTTTTGTATTGACTTTGGTTCTCTAATGTCTAGAAGTGGCAGATACTTCCATTGCTACTCTACCCACTGTTCTTTTTTGATTGTTTTTATTGAGTTATGTATTTTTTCTGCTCCCCTCCCATATTCCCCCCTCCCATTGTACCCTCTCACATGATTTCCATGCTCCCAATTTACTCAGGAGATTTTGTCTTTTTCTACTTCCCATGTGGATTGGATCCATGTATATCACTCTTAGGGTCTTCTTTTATGTCTAGGTTCTCTGGGATTCTGAATTGTAGACTGGATTTTCTTTTCTTTATGTCTAAAGGCCACTTTGATTGAATACATATGATATTTGTCTTTCTGTGTCTGGGTTACCTCACTCAGTGTGATGTTTTCCAGATCCACCCATTTGCTTGTAAATTTCAAGATGTCATTATTCTTTTCTGCTGTATAGTACACCACTGTGGAAATGTACCATATTTTCTTTATCCATTCTTCAGTCAAGGGGCACTTAGGCTATTTCCAGCTTCTGGCTATGACAAATAATGCTGCTATGAACATAGTTGAGCACATGTCCTTGTGGTATTATTGAGCTTCCTCTGGGTACATACCCAACAGTGGTATTGCTGGGTCTTGAGGTAAGGTGCTTCCTAATTTTTTGAGAAATTGGTGTACTGATTTCCAAAGCAGCTGTACCAGTTTGAACTCCCACCAGAAACTGAGGCGTGTTTCCTTTACCCCACATCTGCTCTAGCATAAGCTCTCATCAGTGTTTTTGTTCTTAGCCATTCTTACAAGTATAAGATGGAATCTCAGAGTTATTTTGATTTGTATTCCTCTGATGGTTATATATGTTGAGCACTTTCTTAAGTGTCTTTCAGCCATTGTAGATTCATCTGTTGAGAGTTCTCTGTTTAGGTTTGTACCCCATTTTTATTAGATTATTTGTTCTTGTGATGACCAATTTCTTGAGTTCTTTATATATTTTTGTGACCAGCCCTCCATCCAATGTGGGTTGTTAAGTAGCTTTTCTCATTTTGTAGGCTGCTGTTTTGTCTTATGATTGTGTCCTTTGCTTTACAGAAGCTTCTTAGTTTCAGTAGGTAACATTTATTAATTGTTGCTCTCAGTGTCTGTGATACTGGGATTATATTTAGGAAATGGTCTGTGCCAATACATTCAAGTGTATTTCCCACTTTCTATTCTGTGAGGTTCAATGTGGTTGGTTCTATGTTGAAGTCTTTGATTCATTTAGACTTGAGTTTTGTGCATGAAGGTATATATGGATCTATTTCTTTCCTCTAAGTGTTGGTATCCAGTTATGCCAGCACTATTTGTTGAATATGCTTTCTTTTTCCATTTTGTTTTTGCTTCTTTGTCAAAAATCAGGTGTTCATAGGTATGTGGATTGATATTTGGGTCTTCAATTTGGTTCCATATCTTTCTGTCTGTCTTTATGCCAATATCAGGCTGTTTTCAGTACTGTAGCTCAGTAGTAGAGTTTAAAGTCAGGGACTGTTATGCCACCATTAGTTTATTTATTACAGGATTGTTTTGGCTACCTGTTTTTTGGTGTTGTTTTATTTTGCTTGTTTGTTTTGTTTTTCCAGATGAAGTTGAGTATTGTTTTTTTGAGGTTTGTGAAGAATATTGCTGGGATTTTGGTGGGCATTGTTTGAGATTTTGTAGATGTATCTAACTTTCTTGGGTTGGAGTTTTCCTTCTTGTACTTTGTGTAGGACTGAGTTTGTGGCTAGATATTGGTTAAATCTTTTTCTATCATGAAATATCTTGTTTTGTCCATCTATGGTGGTTGAAAGTTTTACTTGGTATAGTAGTCTGGGTGGCAACCATGGTCTCTTAATGTCTGAATAATGCTTGACAGGACCTTCTGGCTTTCATTGTTTTCACTGAGAAGTCAGGTGTAATCTGATAGGTTGATTAAAAGAAATTGCTTGGTCTTTTTCCTTTGCAGCTCTTGATATTCTTTCATTATTCCGTATGCTTAATGTTTTGATTATTATGTGGTAAGGGTACTTTCTTTTTTGACCCAGCCTATTTGGTGTTCTTTAAGCTTCTTGTATCTTCATAGGCATATATTTCTTTAGGTTGGGAAAGTTTTATTCTATGATTTTTTAAAAATATATTTTCTGTGCTTTTCAGTTGGGCTTTTTCTTCTCTTCCTACTATTCTTAGGTTTGGTCTTTTCATGGTGCTCCATATTTCATGGATATTTTGTGTTAAGCTTTTGTTAGATTTAATGTTTTCTTTGACTGATAATTCTATTTCCTCTATTGTATCTTCAGGGCTTGAGGTTCTTTCTTCCATCTCTTGTATTCTTCTGTTTATATTTGCATTTGTGGTTCCTGATTGTTTCCCCAGATTTTTCATTTCCAAAATTCCCTCAGTTTGTGTTTTCTTTTCTTCTTTTTATTGATTTCAGTTTGTGTTTTATTGATTGTCTCTATTTCACTTTTCCAGTTTTGAATCATTTCTTTCACCTGTTTAATTGCTTTTTCTTGATTTTCTTTAAGTGAGTTGTTGATTTCTTCCAATTCTTTGTTTCTTTTTCCTCCATTTATTTGAATTTTTTATTTCTGCCTTAAACATTCTCCAAAATTTATATTTTTAGGTCCTTTTCTTCTGCTTCATATGTATTGGGGTGTTCAAGCCTTGCTGCTGTAGAACCACTAGTTTTTGGTGGTGCCGTGTTGCTCTTTGTGGTGTTGAGTGTGTTTTTATCTTGTCTACCCATTTTTTCTTCTTATTGATGTAGTTCTTGCTGTGTCTCTGGCCACACTCTTCCAGGTGCTGGTGGATCCAAAGGTTCAGATGACTACTCCTCATGGTAGAGTCAGGGTTATGGTCCCAGTCACCTTGCAGGTCGCTCAGCATTCCCAGAGGTTGCTCTGCACTCCAGGAGGTCATGTGGGCCTGCTTCCAGGTAGGTTGCTTGCTTGGGCCTGCTCCTGAGGAGGTGACTGGCTCAGGCCTGCTCCAGTGTATGTCCCTGCCTCAGGTCTGCCCCCACAGAAGTCTTAGTCCTGGTCCCACAGAAGTCACTCATTTGGGTCTGCTCCCACAGAGATCGCTGGATGGGCCAGGTCCTGGGAAGATCACTGAATCAGGCCTGCTCCCTCAAAGGTCACTCCGTCATACCTACTCCTATGGAGGTCACCTTCTCTGGCAGAAGTTGGAGGTTGCTGACTCAGGAGGAGGGCTGACATGAGGAGCCTGCTTCAGTGGGGATCGGTGGCTCCTTGACCCACTGTCCTTAAAATTTTTCTTGCTGACATATTTACAGACCCTTTTAAAATATCACTTTCTTAAATTAAATCTCTACACTTAATTATGTTTATCTATTTACTTTATGTTCTTCAATACAACTAGTTGGAGAAGAGTATCAAGCACATTTTTAATATTTTCATATGCAACTTCCATAGTGAATGCTGTTATAAAGGAAAAATAAACATTTCCAAGGGCATTCAGCCAGGCATAGTGTCAGATACCTAGAATCCTAACCATTTGGATACTGAAGCAGGAGGATCACTAGTTAAAAGATAGCCTGGTCTATATCCCAAGACCTTGTCTCAAAAACAAAAAAATAAATAAATAAAATAATAAGATTGTACTTTTTAAAAATCTTTAGTCAATCATGTGGCATGAATCAAGTATTCAGCATTCCATATATATGAATCTTTGAGAAACACAAAGGGTCAGATGAGCATATTCTAAGTGTGTGTGTGTGTGTGTGTGTGTGTGTGTGTGTGTGCACGTGCACTTGAGTACAGGTACCCGTAGATGCTAAAAAAGGATGTTAGAGCCCCTGTAGCTTGAGGGACAGGCAATGTCAGCTGCCTGGTATGAGCGCTGAGAGCCAAATTCAGGTCCCTGTAAAATAAATAAACAAAGCAAGAGCTTTTAAACTTCTGAGCTATCATCGCTGCTACCCCCATATTAAGTCATTCTTTCCACATTTATAATGAGCCATTTTCTTAAAACAGACACTCCAACTGAGTAGATGCTCACAGTTTAGTCTTTTTAGCTAGATAATCTTGAACTCTAAACCATGCCAAATAACATCTTTCTAAGTTAAATGTAAAATGGGCATTACTTTGTTGAAAGCAGTGTCTAATCGTAGAGAACATAGAGCTGTAGGAATGATGAGTTCTCCAGGTAGAGCTCAGTGAGTTCCACTTAGTACCTTGACTCATTCATTTCTGCCACTGCCATGTATGATCCTGAATGACTGACAAGACATCCTTCTCTGGGATATGTTTGAAGCCAGTAGCTCAGTTGTTCCTTCATAAGGCTATCTCAACATTGGATAAGACCATCAGCTTCTGGAAAATGCCAGAGCATTCTTGGATCTCCTTACTCCAGTTGACACCTGAAATTATCTGGTCACGTACTCAGTGATCTTAGCTGCTGGTACTAAGTCAAGTTTCTCAGGAGTAGATGGACGAAGGATGGAAGGAGTCAGTGTGGTCCATGTGGCTTGTTAGTTTCCAAGCACAAGATATTATAAGGCCATTTTCCCCAGGCTAAACACCTACTTCCTCTCTAACCAGCATTTTCTAAACATAAACAATCCTGATCACTTTAGTGTCTTTTCTTTCATTCAGAAGTAAGTCTACAATCCCCATTCTAGCATTAATCCAATTTTTGCCACTATGTCTAATAAATTATCTAGGGATTCCAGGTAGCATATAGGGGGTGCTCTGAGTGATGTTGGTATCAAATTCTTCAGCATGCCCTAGTCATTTGGGTGGGGGCATTCCAGACTTACACAAAACACATACTGTGTGCTCCTGAAAATCTATTTCATTGATTGTTACTGTGGTTCAAGAATTTCTATTCTTTTTCCATATTTCTCAATTTTCCTGAGATCCCAATCTGTTAGAATTTACTGTGATCTTTTCCAAGTGCTAAACCCTATGTACTAGAAGAGAGGGCTGCCTAAATAAACTTGGTTTTGTAGAACCTCATGTTTCAGGCTGGCTCCCTGGATTCACAATCTCAGGACCCATTCCCATATCCCAATTCTCACAGATGCCTGCATGTTTTGACCCATTCCAGGGGTCATTTTTCATATGGTATTTTCCTTCTGGTCAAGTCTCTGTATTTCTTTGTATCTGGTTTCTTAGTATATTGGACGAAATGGAATTGCAGGACTATTAAAAGAGGCCTCAGATGGCCTTCAAGCACAGGGTCACAGTAGTCTTCATTACTTTTGCATAGCTTGAATATTGAAGGTTTCAAGTATACCATTTCAATATCTCTCACTTCATTTTTCAGAGTGTTTTCCTCCTTGACAATGACATGGCAGAGTACTGGAAATATAAATTCGTCTCTATCTGGAGTTTTTCTGCATGGACTGATCTTAAGCTGTCTGCCTTCCCACTGCAGGGAGGCATCTTAATAAACTACCAAGAACACTTCACGCATGACATTTAATTGCCACTTCATCACCCCCAAACTCACTATTAAATGTTAATTTTTAATGAATTACACAGTATAAATTACATAAGCATATTTCAACCATGAATTTATTACTAAAATGCATAGTGTCATTTGCTCTCATCCACAGCAGTCCTATACCCTACCTTTTAAAATTTGGTCTGAAATATCAAATGCTATGCATTTCTCTTTTGTAGTCTTATAAACCAGCCTGAAAAAAGCAGAATCCTGGGAGATGTGCTTCCATATTTGAGAATTTGAGTGGTTGGCTATCTTTGTGAGTACAGATTCTTTGACCTGATTGGGTCCATATCTCCCCATAGAGCTAAAGAATCGGGTTTTGTTTTTACGTAGTGTGCCTTTGCCCCTCATTCAGCTTCAGCATATGGGTGATAAAACTATAAATGTGTTTTATAGGTTGCTGTGAAGTCTATTTCGATGAAACCTTTTGAAAATATTTGAATATGAAAATTTGTAATACATGGAGATTGGGAGTAATGTGATTGAGGTAATTCATTTAATGTGTCTTAGTGTCACTTAATGGACATATTTGTAAATGAAGGAAGTCCAGGCAACAGGAGACCAATCTGGCACGTTACTTCCATTATCCTAAAATGGCCTTCAAATCATTTTTTAATGAATAAACTAAAGTTAAATTTAACATAGATGACTTGTCTCGTTACCAGTGTCCTTTCTTGTTTTAGAAATTATTCATGGGACAGCAGGATGACTCAGCTGAGGAAGGCACTTACCACACAAGCTGGCTATATAAACTCTATCCTCAGAACCCACAGAAAGATGCAAGAAGAAAATCAGCTCCACAAAATTGTCCTCTAATCTTCATGTGCACTGTGATATGAGTGCTCTCAAACATTCAACACATGCACACACACATGAGTAATAATAATAATAATAATAATAACAATTGTACTTATTCACTGAGTGATCCTACATCTTTGGCTACTATATTTTGGTATGTGAAATACTGTTATTTAGTTATGATTTGTTTAAGAAAAGTGACTTTTTTAGGTGCTTTCTTTCTTTTTATTCAGACTAATAGCTTAACTATCCCAAACAAACTTAATCCAAGTACAAAGCAAAAAGAAAAATAGACAACAACAAAATATTCTCTTTAATTGTTAAGTGTATTTATTTATTCATTCGGAAAGTGTGTGAGTACATAAGTGTATGTTCCTTCGTGCCATGTGGATGTCAGAGGACAATGTGCAAAAGTTGGGTCAATCCTTCTAACATGTGATTGAACTCCGGTAACCAGATTTGACAACCATCTTGCTGACCCAGCACATTCTTTTCTAATGTTTCTCTGTTACTGCATAATCAGAGAGGGAATGGTTAGAGTAGCAGAGAACAAGAGTATGACTGGCCTCTGGTCATGTGGAGTAGATATATTCCTGAGTGCAGAATCTTTGATTCGGAAAGCATGGCTCTCCAACATGTACTAGCAGCAGAAGCCTAGAGGGCATCTTGGAAATGTGCAGTGAACAGAAATGCAGGAAGGAAATATAGCCTGCCCAATCATTTGGGATAGAAATCAGATGCACAAATTGGATTCTCTGTTAGAACATTTGGAAAAGTAAAACTGGAGATGGCTTGTTGAGTAAAGGAATTTGCTGCCAAACCCAAGAACTTGAGTTTGAGTTGCAAGCCTCACATAGTCAAAGGAGAAAACCAACTCCCAATTTATTTGTATGTCACGTGCCAGTTATACACTAAATCCTATACATGCTTATTAAGCAATTTTATATATTCCCTCCCTTGGGAAAGCTTACACTGTAGTAAGGCTGTGAATATATATTCAACGTAAAATCTAGATTGCTATTTGGCAAAATTTTTCCCATGTGGTTAAATTTAAACCCAAATTAATGTATGTGAGAAAAAATGATTAGTTTTTTTAATGTAAAAGTCTTCAAAAATTTTAACGCAGTTTTGCAAGCATAGAAAAATCCCTCATCATTGTTGACCCATCACTGGCTCATTGTATAACAGACAGGCATACTTTGGCAGATGTTCTTATATCAAATAATCTAAGTATGATTGATGACCTTTATTCTCCTGCTATAAAATTATCTCCCAGACTCATGTGAACCATTTATAGATCATCTTCTTAAATGTCTATCTTTCTCTGTATTTTTCCAGCAGCATCTTGAGTCAAGAAATATAATATTCTATTTGTCTTGGCTACAGGATTTTAAATGCTGGTGCTTGTAATTATGAAGTTTGTCTGCTTTGTGTTAATATCTGCAGTATGCTATCAGTCACCATAGTAGGATTTCATTAAGCTGTTTTATTCAGGTACTGGAAACTCAACACAGGTCATAGAGAGTCATAAAATAATGTTAATGCCTTAAAAAAGGGTAAAGTCTTTAAAGAGACAGAGTACAGATAATCAAAGATTAAAAAAAAATAAGCCACGTAAAAATGGAAAATTCACAGAATGTCTGGATTATGTATTTTATTATGTTTTCTTTGAATTTTTTGACTGTAAAGGAGCTAAGTACAGAGAAACATTTCATTGTCTGGGCTGCTAAGCTAAACCAACATGGATATTATCATAAAGGCATAATGGCTTCAAAATTTGGGTCTAAGGATATGGTGCTTTGGAAAGGAGGTTCTTCTTTTGTTTTCACAGAAGATGAGACCCTCTGGATTTCTTCTACACCAATGTGGTTTGATAGACCATGACCTCCTGAAAGGTCACTGTGAACACCTTCAAAAAATTACTTCACTCAACTGGTGACTAAGATAAACAGGATACACCATAAAAGACCTGATTGACAGCGCCCCCATACAGCAAAAAAAAGTTTAGAGAAAAGTAACTATGCCCATATTCCCAAATATTGTTTATAAATGTTCTTTAAATTTAAATTAAAAGGGGGAGATGATATAGATCTGGATAATTTACATTGGTATAAATTTTGCTTTATTGTTATAAATTTAAGGTCAATTTTGTTATATATATATGTATTTTTGATCTTGATTAAGGTATTGTGATTGTGTAATTCATTTAAAAATGTAATGTATAATTAAAAAATATAGGTTGTTAATGGATAGTCATTGATATAGTCAAGTTTGTAGTCATGTTAGTTAGATTTTCTAGATATATAGAGGTATATTTCAGTTAGATAGACATTCTTCATATCTTTCAAAGATGACAAAACATGGCATTTAATGTTTTAATAGCTTAGGACTTTTCATGACAATGAGACATGTCTGCTCCTGGCAGCACTAGCTACTTCAAGAGGAAGACGGGCATCAAAGAGATTACTTATGGAGTTGGTTTGCCATTTGGGCAAGAAAGTGCTCTTGCCAGGACTGTTGCATAAACTGGACACAAAGAACCCGCAAAAAGAGGACTACTAAACTTGCCTAAAGGTGAGATGATCCTTAAGGGTTCCTGATTCATGAAAGAGTCTACGAGACATTCTACAGGACACAAAAGAAAGTGACTGAACTGTCTTTAAATTTTCCTACTTCATGAAAAAGTCTGCTGGATACTATGGGCCTGTAGACTAAAGATGGATGCCCCAATAGTACAGAGGAACTTTGGGTGACTGTACAGGCAAAGAGATGTCTCTGTCATTTCTAGAGTTTAAAAGTTGCTTATTTCTTGTTTACTTAGGTAATATTTTATCCTTCTGGAGTCTTTGATGGAGTTAAAAAATGGATAGTTATAGTGATAGTTTTCCATTGTTATGATAAAAGATAAAATAGATCTAAATATGGTAACTGTAATTCTTACTTGATAACTGTTTTGTTATATGTAATTTTACTATGTTAAAATGAAAGCCTTTCTTTTTTGTTTAAACAGAAAAAGGGGAAATGGTGTAGGAGTGTCCTCAGGGATGATTTGGGAGTCCCCTCTGTGTGCTGTGATTACCATTAATAAATAAAGAAAACTGCCTTGGCCTTTTGATAGGGCAGCCCTTAGGTGGGCAGAGTAGATAGAACAGAATGCAGGGAGAGAGAAGGCAGTGTGACAGAGGCAGACGCCATGCTTCTCCAACACAAGATGGACACTGGTTAGACTCATGCCGGTAAGCCACGACTTGTGGTGACACACAGATGATTAGAAATGGTTTAAACAAATATGTGAGAGTTAGCCAATAAGAGGCTAGAACTAATGGGCCAGATAGAACAGAATGCGGGGAGAGAGAAGGCAGTGTGGCAGAGGCAGACACCATGCTTCTCCAACACAAGATGGACACTGGTTAGACTCATGCTGGTAAGCCACAACTCAAGTGGCGATACACATTAATGGAGATGGGCTAAAATAATATGTGAGAGTTAGCCAATAAGGGGCTGGAGATAATGGGACAGGCAGTATTTCAATGAATACAGTTTCCGTGTAATTATTTCGGGTACACACCGGGAGCCAGATGGCACAAGGGGCCCTGCTCTGGGAATGCAGTCCGAGCCCCTCATTACAACACTTCTCCATGCTAGGCAAGCACTCTACCACTGAGCCATATCCTTAAAATCCCATCTCTCATTTTATGTCACTTGTATTTTGTTGACACAGGATCTTGCCAGGCTAACCTTAAACTCACTCTGTAGACCATGCAAAGTCCTGAACTTGGGATCCTCCTACTTAAGTCTATTATGTATTCAACTTACAGTCCTGGCCAACCATTCTTGGTATCTTCTATTGCTGGGGAGAGGGTTGAACCTGGGCCTTTGTGTGTCTGGTGTAGCACTCTACTGAGGGAGCTACATCCTCAGCTCCTTGTGATTTAGTTTCTTCATTAATTTTTCTGTGGTGGACAGAAATAGCCCCAAATTTTTCTCTGTCCCTGAATTATGAGATGGAGCTTCTACTAAATATACTCTCTAATTGTTTCTCTTTTAAGAGGAATCAAGCCACATTCCCTATAACCTTTCCCTCTTTAGCTGGAGAGTGATAAGGAAGCTTGCTCTGCAGTAGCCTTGTGGTCCCCTCCCTCTTGAAGCTACAACTAAACTCAAGATAAACCTGAATTACTTCTTTACTTGCATCTCACTGCCTTATAACTCCTGGCATTTAGGCAAGACTGGGTTATCATGTGGTATGAAGTTTGCTGACTTCATGAAATCTTATGAATCAGAAATGTCCTTTGTCCTCTGGAATGGAAGGCCCTTTCACTCAAGGCCTCATTATGTTGCCTATGCCCTTCATGTTTTCTTCTGATGCTTTCTCACTGCAAGGCCTCATCCTGAATGCCTGTCAATCTTCAACTCTCCACACAACGTTCACTGAGAACCTTTCATATTCTAGGAGCTTGTTCTTTTTCCAATAATTCCCCCTTCCCTTGTCTGACCTGTGCTGTGACTGCCAACTAGTGGATTGTTGTGCAAGTCTTAACTTTTGTGTATCTTTTTCTTCTCTCTCTCTCACTTAATATCTCTCAACCACAACCTCCCAATCTCCACCCTACCACCCCACTCCCCCATTTCCACTGTTCCTCTGTTTCCCTTCAGAAAAGAGCAGGCCTCCTAGGAATATCAACCAAACTTGGCATAACAAGATGCAATAAGACTAGGTATGTTCTCACATATCAACGCTGGATGAGGCAGCACAGTAGGAGGAAATAGGTTCCATAAGCAGGAAAAATGTCAGAGCTACCCCCACCACCACTGTTGGGAGTCCCACAAGAACACTAAGCTATACAGCCATAGCATATATAAACAGGACCTATCACAGAAATGTATAGGATCCATCCATAATTGTCAATTCAGTCTCTGTTAGCCCCTAAGATGCCTGCTGAGTTAATTCTATGGGCTGTATTCTCCTGGTGTCCTCAACCCCTCTGGCTACTAAAATGTTTCCTACCCTCTTCTGTGGAATTTCCCAAGTTCCAACAAATGTTTAGCCCTGGGTCTCTGTGTCTGCTCCCATCAGCAGCTGGAAGAAGTCTCTCTAATAGTGATTGGGCTAGGCACCTATCCTCTGAGAATAGCAGAATATCATGGAATCATTTCAGTGAATTTTTTTGTTATTCGTGTTTGGTTCTACCCTAGGTGTCTTAGGCCATCTAGGCAGTGTCTGGCATGGGCTCCACCTCGAGGTGTAGGCCTCAGGTTAGACCAGTCATTGGTTGGGCACTCCCATAACTTCTGAGCCACCAATGCTCAAGCACATCTTGCAGGCAGGACAGTTATAGGCCATAGATTTTGTCGCTGGGTTAGTGTAACAATTCTACCACAGGGAACTTAGCCTGGATACAGAAGATGGATGGTTCAGACTCTATATTCGTCATTACTAGGAGTCCTGCTAGGGTCTACCTCATAGATTCTTGGAAGTTTCTACTGCATTAGGTTCCCACATCACTCCCTAAATGCTCCTGTTTCACTTGTCTCTAACAGTACTCTTTCCCTCTGTCCCCCTTCCTAATCCCACTCCATCCACCTTCAGTCAACATACAAAATCTATTATATTCAGATCCATGCACCATCCAAGCCCCCCAGACCTCTCCCATTTATCTAAATTATCTGGGTCTGGGGATTGTAGTAGGATTATCCTTTACTTAATAACTAATGTCCACTTATAAGTGAGTACATATCATGTTTGAGGGACATCTAGTTTCTGGCTATTATGAATGAAACTGCTATGAACATAGTTGAGCAAGCATCCTTGAGGTAGGATCAGGCATCTTTTGGGTATATGCCAAAGAGTGGTATGGCTGGATCTTGAAATAGATTGACTTCCACTTTTCTGAGGAACCTCCACATTGATTTCCATAGTGACTATACAGCTTTGTACTCCCAAAAGCAATGGAGGAATGTTCCCCTTGATCCACATCCTCAGCAGCATAAGCTGTCAGTTTTCTTGATTCTAACCATTCTGACAGGTATAAGATGGACTCTCAAAGTACTTTTGATTTGCATTTCTCTGATGGCTAAATATGTTGAACATTTCTTTAAATATTTCTCAGTCATTTCAGTGTCCTCTAATTAGAATTCTCTGCTTAGGTCTGTGCCCATTTTTGAACTGGATTGTATGGTTGGTTGAGGTCCAGTTTCTGAAGATATATATGGTGTCCTTTGCCTTACAGAAGCTTTTCAGTTTTATGACATCCCATTTATTAATTTTTTTCTTAGTGCCTGAACTATTGGTGTTCTGTTTAAGGAAATTATCTACAGTGCCAATGTGTTCAAGGCTATCCCCACTTTTTCTTCTATCAGGGTCAGTGTAGATGGTTTTATGTTGAGGTCTTTGATACACTTGATCTTTAGTTTTCCATAAGGTGGTAGATATGAATTTATCCATGCCTATCAGTTGTCTTATTGATTTAGCTAGAACTTCAAGTACTATATTGAATAGATATGGAGAGAATGGACAGTCTTATCCTGTCCCTAAATTTAGAAGAGTTGCTTTAAGTTATTCTCCATTTAATTTGATGTTGGCTGTTGACTTGCTGCATATTGCACTTATTATGTTTAGGTATGTCTCTTGTATCCCTATTCTCTCCAAGACTTTTATCATGAAAGGGTGTTGAATTTTGTCAAATGCTTTTTCAACATTTAATAGTATGTTTTTTATCTTTCAGTTTGTTTATATAGATTATATTGACCGATTTTTGTGTATTGAAACATTCCTGCATCTCTGGCACTAAGTTTACTTGATTATGGTGGATAATGTTTTTGATATATTCTTGGGAATCAGTTTGCAAGCATTCTGTTGAGTATATTTGCATTTACAGTTATAATGGAAATTGGGTCTGTAAATTCTCTTTAATTGATGAATCTTTTGTGGTTTGGGTATCACAATAACTGTGGCCTGATAAAATGAATTTGTCAATTTTTCTTTTGTTTCTATTTTGTGAAATAATTTGAGTATTGACCATGTGTCTTTTAAGGGGCCTAAGCACAATTGTCTCTGTCCTAAATCCAAGCTGCTTGCTTTGGTACTGGCTCTCAGAACCACACTGCTACACTGTGTTAAGTATAAGTACTACATCCACACAAAGATCAAAATAATGCCCCATCTGTAGCCCTGGCTGCATGCTCAGCTCTCTGCCAGTGCAAACATGAATGAGTTGTGTTTTCCTGTAGCCCTTCAAGCTCTTGTATAACTAACACACTAGCAAACATTTGACTTCAACTACATAAGGAATCCTAAGCCATTTTCTCCAAATTTATTCTTGCAACATGAGGACAAGGAATCAAGAATAGTATCTGGTTTAATCCCTATTGTTTGGGGGATTAAAAAAAGGATCCCTGCAATTGGACCCCTAAGCTCTTTTCACTTTCATAGGTGGATGCTTTAGGATTCCACATTTAGTTTCCTGTTTTCCCTAGGGAGTCTCCTCAATTTTTCTTAAATTCTTGATCCTCACTTCCATCCCACGTATACCATCTATTCTTTGCCTTACATTCTGCCCTTTAATCCCCAACAGGCATTGGGGTTTTAGAGCTATTTGGCTTTTATTGAAACACTCTTTCCTAGAGGGAGGCTCTTAAGACCAAAAAGTAAAGGATATACATAGTGCTCAGGAAGTCAACAAAATTTTGAAACCTGAGAAAGCTCCTAAAATTTCCAAGATTTCCAGAGAATTTACTCAAGGCTAGACAGGAAATAAAAATACCTAGGGAGAGAGATTTTTTTTTTCCAGAATGCTCAGTGATGTGGGAATCCCCTCTGTATGCTGTGAATGCCATTGGTTAATAAAGAAGCTGTCTTGAGCCTATAGCAGAACAGAGGCGAACAGAGCTAGGTGGGGAAAACTAAACTAAATGCTGGGAGAAAGGAGGCAGAGTAAGGGAGAAGCAATGGCACCAACACCAGAGACAGACATGCTGAAACCTTGCCAGTAGGTCATGAGTGTCATGGTAAAATATAAAATAATAGAGACTGGTTAATTCTAGATGTAAGAGCTAGTAAGCAATACATTTAAGTAAGTGGCCAAGCAGTGATTTAATTAATAGTTTCTGTGTGGTTATTTCGGGAGTCTGGGCATCCAGGAAACAAACAAGCAGAGGGAGGCCGAGAACACACTAGCAGTCTCCTACTACAAACTGGTACCAACGTGGCCAACTAAAATCCATTTAAAACCTGAGAGAGTTTGGGAAAGAATTCTGGAGAAAAACAAACAAACAAACCAGAGTTAAGCACAGCTTCTTTAAGAGAGGTTTTCTTGATTTAATGGTAGCAAAATAAAAGCCGTGTGGTTTTGAACCAGCTTCCTGGGCTGTGCTGCCAGAACAAACTCTGAAGAGGTTTAACTATGGAATATTTTATTGGGTTTTGTAAGCAGACTGCTACAACTTGCTTAATGACAACATAGACCCTCTGTGTGCCTGAAAATGGGGGAATGTGCATGGCTCTCAGGGACATTGAACATGTCTCTGACATGTTAGACTGGGTGGAGCAAGCAGGCAAGACTGCAGCATTAGTCTTAGCCATGCCCACTTTGCATTAAAAAAGTGCTCCTGGTCAGAAGATAATTACAGATATTCAATAAAGACAAATCCAGATAAAAAAGACCTCTAAATGGGTCACACTGTTGAGTAAATATACGTAGGCTTGGGAGGGAGAAGAAAAAGAATATATGAGCTGTAAAAAAATAAGTTGTTAAAAAATAAAACAAAGAGACAGAGTATAGACCATCAGATTAAAAGGAGTAAAAAAAATAATAAGCCATGTAAGGATGGAAAATACACAGAGAGTCTTGATTATGTATATTGTTGTGTTTGCTTAGAATATTTTCTAAGGAGCTAAGTACAAAGAGACATTTCATTGTATGGGCTGCTAAGCTAAACCAGCATATATATTTTAAAGGTATCATGATTTTAGAATTTGGATCTAAGGATTTGTTGGTTTGGAAAAAATGTTCTTCTTTTGATTCCACAGAAGATGAGAACCTGTGGATTAATTCCAGACTAATGTGGTTTGATGGACCAAGATCCCCTGAAAGGTTGCTGTAAACACTCCTCAAAAATTTACTTTGTCCAATAAACATCAAGAAGCAGTTTTGAGAGAAATATGCCCATACTCCCAAATACTGTTTATAAATGTTTCTTTATGTTTAAATGGTGATATGCTATAGAAATTTGCATTGGTATGGATCTTGATTTATTGATACAAATTTAAGGTCAGTTTTGTTTTATATATATTTCTGCTCTTGATTAAGGTATTGTGTTTGTGCAGCTCATTTAAAAAATTTAATGTATAATTAAGAAATATAGGTTAATAGATAATCATCTATAATAGTCAAGCTTGTAGTCATGTTAGTTAGATTTTCTAGATGTATAGAGATGATTTCAAATGGATAAGCATTCTTCAAACCTTTCAAAGACTATAGAATATGTCATTTAAAATGTTTAAGAACTTAGGACTTTTCATGACAATGAGACACATCTGCTCCTGGCAGTACCAATTATTTCAAGAGGAAGATGGGCTTTAAAGAGGATCCTTACAGAGTTGGTTAGCCATTTGGGAAAGAAATTGCTCTTGCCTGGACTGTTTGATGAACTGGACATACAGGATCCACAGAGAAATGACTGCTGAACTTGCCTAAAGGTGAGACCATCCTTCAGGGTTCTTGCTTCATGAAAGTGTCTGCTAGACATTCTGCAGGACATATGAAATGTTATTGACAAACTGCCAATATATGCAGAACTGTCTTTGAAATTTCCTGCTTCTTGGGAAAGTTTGCAGGATGATATGGGACAGTAGGCTAAAGAAGAGTGCCTGCAACATTACAGAAAAACTTTGGGTGACTGTTCAGGTAATGGGATGTCTCTGTCAATTCTAGAGTTTTGGAAGTTGCTTACAATGGACTTTCTTTTACTTAGCTAATATTATATCCTTCTGGAGTCTTTGATGAAGTTGAAGAATATGCAGTTATAGTTTTCCTTAGTTATGGTAAAAGGTAAAGTAGATATAAATATTGTAACTGTAATTCTTACTTGATGCCTGTTTTGTTATATGTAATTTTGCTATGTTAAAGTTAAAACCTTCCTTTTATTTAAACGGAAAAGGATGTGGGACTCCCCTCTGTATGCTGTGAATACCATTGGTTAATAAAGAAACAGTCTTGAGCCTATAGGAGACCAGGGCAGAATAGAGCTAGGCAGGGAAAATTAAACTGAATGCTGGAAGAAAGGAGGCAGAATAAGGGAGGAGCCATAGAGCTGATACCAGAGACAGACATGTTGAAACCTTGCTGGTAGGCCACAATCCTCATGGTAAAATATAAAATAATGGAGATGGGTTAATTCTAGATGTAAGAGCCAGGTAGCAATATGCTTAAGTGATTGGCCAAGCAGTGATTCAATTAATACAGTTTCTGTGTGCTTATTTTGGGAGTCTGGGTGGCCAGGAAACAAACAAGCAAAGGGCGGCTGGGAGCACACTAGGATCCTTCTTACAACAGCCCAGCTTCCTGAAAATTGTCCGGGTAGCTCTAGACATGTAGCTCCTCACAAACCATCCCCCACGGCTGAGGTGAACCTTTCTGTGATATAGTTGCCTTTGAATTACCTGCACTGCTAGAAGTAACCTCTATTTTACTCTTCTGTAAGTACTGCAAGAAACACACCAGGTCATTTAGCTAGACTTGGCTGGACTTGTTTCTCTGTTCTCTCTGTTCTGTTGACAGTGTGGTATCTGATGTCAAGTATGCCCAATTGTTTCCAGGAAGACCCACAATTGCTAACCTCGAACAGCTATTTCTCTGAGGTTACACAATGTGAATTCAAAGTCAGTGATTGCAATTCTGTTTTATGATCTCTGAGTTACTTTGGGTTGTAGTTGTCTGTCTTTGGAGAACACATCTGATCTTGAAATGGTTACAGAACAGATTATAGAGAAATATCATGCTTATTATATATTATGTGGTCTTGGTTGTTGTTTGTAGTGTATACTGAGTAAGTACACTGCACTTCATTCAGCCCTGGGCTTAGTGTAGCTGCTGTGGATGACCTTTCTGTTCAATGACATTAGTGACTTCCCTGCACCATGTACTCTACTCCAACTAATGGGCCCACAGTGTCCCAGGCTACTGAAAATCCAGAACCTGCACTGGATGCTATTTCCTAGGGCTCCTTAGGCTTAAGCTGCCCAAGCACAGCAATTTATTTATTGCATTGAGACTGCGTTCTCTGGTGGTTGCTTTTAGATGTGGCTTCTAAACAATAGTGTGTTTAATTAACATGATTTATATTGAGTCACCCAGGCACTCTTTCAGATTCTCACTCTGTAGCATGTTTACTCAAAATAGACAACCTAATTACTTAAGAAAATTGGCTGTTTTTGCAGAACTGGAGCACTGTAAGAAAAACGGACTGAAATTATGAAACATAGAAAGATGGAAAAATGCCAAGTTCTTGTTATTTTTGTTCTGTTGTGTAAATGTTAATTAAGATATACAGTCCATAAGTATTGTGTGGGGTTCAGAACAAGTGAATGGATGTCTTTTCACCCTGCTTAGGAGCGAAGATTCATCTTTTCCTGGCTTACTTTTCTTGGATTCATAAATCGTGGAATTTGTTGGCATACATTGCCCAGTCTGCCTCACTGTGTCTCAGTATATATGAAGAAACAGAGTATCTGATAAAGGAATTAAGCTTGTGGGAAAGTCATTTAATCAAACTAGGGAGGAGATGATAAGCTCCGCTAACATAAATTGCTATACAATTCTCTTAGAGCAGGGTATTAAAATCAACTTTGCTTAGGGCTGAGTTGGCTCAGTAGGTAAAATAGTGTGGTAGGAAAGCATGACCACCTGAATTTGGATGCCCAGAACCCACTTAACAGAGCCAGGTGTGACCCTGTGTGCCTAGGATCCTAGGGTTGATAGAAGGGGATATGGAGAGACAGTGAGAAACCAAGGTCTTGCTGATATCAAAAACATGACCCTCACTCTGTAATAAATTAAAATGAGGAGTAAAAGTCTAACAGTTTTAATGTCGTTCTGCATAAAGGTACAAGAGCACAGAAAAAAAGCAATAATGGTTTATGTGCTGATTTGTGGTATCAGCAGTAAGATCTTTCTTTCAAGTTCTGGAAAAAAAACAAGGACAATCACAATACTCTATGCTTTTGGGCATGGAGTCTTTTCGACTTTCCTGACCAGTAACTTAAAAAGAGGTTTCCCAACAGAGTTTTAGTAAGATAGTCTATGGTTCTTGGAGGAATATGTCATCCCAAGTGGTATAACTTTAATTAAATTATATTGATTTTTGTATACATATGCTGTCAATGTCTTATTTTATTATATAAATATAATAAATATATTATTTTAAGTATTATTTTCCAAACATACTTATTTAATTTATCCCTCTTCCCTTCTTCTCTTTTATCCCAATATTAACCCCTCCCTCACTCCAAAGTTAATAATATCACATTTTCCCAGTTCCTCTGTCATAGCAGCTGTGTCTTACTATTCCCTTCTCTAAAGAGTCCCCATGGTCCTCTTTATTTGTTTTCCTAGTTTCTAGAATTACCCCCAATTATATACTCACATCTGAAGATTTGAGTTAAGACCACAGTTGAAAGAGACCATTTGACATCTGTCTTTGGGGCCGGCTCCCTTACTCACTATATCTTCTTAGTCCCATCCATTTACCTGTGAATTCTATCTTTTACTTCAAGACTGAATAAAATTTCACTGTGTACATGTCCCACATTTTCATTACACATGCAGCAGTTGAAGGACATATATGTTGTTTCCATTTCCATTTCACAAGTTTTGTGAATAAAGAAGCAATAGACAGGACTGGCCAAATACCTCCGGAGTAGATTGTTCATTTGCAAAGGAATGCTATAGCTAGGTCAGATGGTAAATTTATTTTTTGCTTTTTGAGGATTCTCAACACTGGTTTTCATAGCGGATGCACCAGTCTGTAGTCCCACACAATAGTGAATGAGCCTTCTCTTCTTCACATCCTCCCCATTATTTGTTGTTCTTTATTTGTTGATCTTAAGCATTCTAACTGGGAGAAAGGAAGTATCAAAGTACCTTTAATTTGTATTTACCTAATAGCTAATGATATTGAACCCTTTAGTGATATTTCTTAGCCATTGAAATCTCTCCTTTTAAGAATTGTATGCTTAGATTTATAGCTCATTTTTTATTTGGGTCATTTGTTTTATAGTTCTTTGTATATTCTCTATATTAATCCTCTCTCAGGTGTTTCTTTCCCAATCTGTGGTCTTCCTTCTCACTTGATTGATTGTGTCCTCTGCTGTTCAGAAACATTTTAGTTTTATAAGTTCCCATTTATCAAAAATTGGCTTCAATTCATGAACAAATGGAGTCCTGATTAGAAGTCCTTTCCTATACTTGTGTCATGTGAAGTCCTGTTTATATTACTTCAAGCCATTTAAGTATTTTAGGTGTTACATTGTGGTATTTGATCAATTTGGAGTTGACTTTTATCCAAGGTGATAGATGGAGGTCTAATTTCATTAGCCTCCTGTGGTCCTCTAGTTCTCCCAATGCCCCGTATTGAAGGTGTTATGTATTCTTCAGGGTGTATTTTGGCACCTTTATCAAATACCATGTAGATGTAGTTTGATGTATTCATATAGGGTCTTCTATTTTGTTCCATTGCTCTTCATATCTGTTTTTTGCCAGTCCCATACTGTTTTTATTACTATAACTTGGCACTATAACTAGAAATCTCATATGGTGATCTCTTCTTTGTTTTTCTTTTTGCCCATTATTACTTTGTTATTGAAGGTCTTTTGTGATTCTTAATAAATTTTAAGATTTTTCTAGTTCTGTGAAGAATTTCATAGAGAGTTTCAATGGAACTGCATTGAATCTGTAAAGTACTTTTGGTAGGATGATCATTTTTCCAGAGAGTCTACTAATCCTTTAGCATAGGAGGTCTTTCTAACTTCTACTGGCTTCCTTCTTCAGTTATAAAAAAATCTCCATTGTAAAGGTCTTTCACCTTCTTGGTTAGGTTTATTACTCTTAATTTTGTTTTTATTCAAATGTTTATCTTCAAATGGTTTTAAATGTGTCATGTATATGTCATGTATGTATACCTTGTATAATAGTCATAAATGTGCTCATTTCTTTCTTTTCGCTCATCACAGCCTCTTCACCAACACACATGTTCCATCTTAATTTTATTTCCCCTTAAAAACAAAACAAAACAAAATGCTGCGTCCAATTTGTTGTTCATAGGCACATTTGTGTGGGATCATCCACTGGGGCACAGGAAACCTGTTAGAGACTAATCGCTAATCCCAAAGAAAAGTGATTCTTCCTCATTTATGAGCCATCAAATGCCAATAGATTCTGAGTTAGGATGGATCTTTGAAATTCAATTCCCTATCCATGATAGAATTTTTAAATGGATTTATCTTGTTTGGGAATCCAGAGCTGCTGTAAAGTCATGTGTGAAACAACCGTGAAGATAAACTGGCATTTCATTGCACTCCTTCCCAGCCCTCAACTCTTACATTCATTCTGCCCCTATTCTGAGATGTTCCTTAACCTTTAGAGTGGTGTGTGTGTGTGTGTGTGTGTGTGTGTGTGTGTGTGTGTACATTCCCTATCTTTACATTTAGTGTGTAGTAGGCATGATGTATGGAAATAGTAAATTTAACGATACCAAGGGGTTTGCAAAGAAAAGGGTGCTGTGACAGGATGTTATAACACAAAGTGTGAGAGTTTCTTGGTTTTATGAATTCTCATTGGGCAAGAATGAGAGAGAGTATTGAAATTCACAATTTAGTTATAACTTCCAGGTCAGTGGTGATAAGGTCCATGGGAGACAGAGGTTGCATACTGCTCCACAAGTCCTTTCTCACTACATTGTGTAACAGATATGCTGGTGTCTGTTTAAGGATTGCCTACTTTAATCCCTGATATAGACAAAGAATTGAATATCCTGAAAAAGAGAAGACCAATCCACAGAAAAGGGAAAGAAGCAGCTTTGTTCCTTTGGAATGGAAGAGATCTAAAGGCTGGAAGTTTGCTAACTGGGTACTGACTTGGGCATTTTATAGGGCTACTGAGTCCTTCCATTCCCACATTGGTCCTGTCCAGATATCTGTCCCATGCCTACCACTTGAGGGATATTCTGGAAATGAGAGGTCATCATCTCAGGAAGCCTGCCTTCACTCTTTCTGCTTACTTACATTCCTTTACCCTTCCTTCAATTGGAAAGTGCTCTGGCCCAAACTCAGCATCTCCATGGTCCATCATTACACAGTGAATTACTGTGGATAGACAGTATTCTTAATTTCTATTGTGATAGTTCCACAGTATTGAGACCAGTCTGTAACCTACTCAAGTTACTTCATATTTCACAAATGTTGTTATTCAAAGTGTTTCCTACCCTAGGTGATTTCATTTTACAAGTAGTTTTTAACCCCACTTAATGGATGAGGATGACTACAGCCCCTAGAGCAGTGGTTCTCAACCTTCCTAACTCTGAGACCCTTTAATATATATAGTTCTGCATGTTGTGGTGACCCCCAATGATGAAATTGTTCCGTTGCTACTCTGTAACTGTAATACTGCTACTGTTGTGAATCTCGATGTAAATATCTGATATGCAGGATATCTGTTATGTATGTGACCTCCTAAGCAGCTGTAACCCACAGGTTGAGAGCAGCTGCCCCAAAGCCTGTAAGCTGCACATCTGCCAGGCAGCATCATCCAGCACAGACTGATAGATGAGTTATTCCTGGGAATAGAAAGGGGGCCAGCCTATAAGTTTATTGGGAGAACTGAGACTGTAGAGTAGTCATTCTCAACCTTTCTAATGCTGCAACCCTTCAATACAGTTCTTCATGTTGTGGTGACCCCAACCATATAATTATTTTCTCTGCTACTTCATAACTGTAATTTGGCTACTGTTACGAATGGTAATATAAATATTTGGGAAGACAGAGGATTACCAAAGGGGTCATGAACCATAGGTTGAGAACCATTGCTGTCTAGGCACATAGGCATACTAAAATCAAGGAAGATAGGTCTGAGAACTTAACAGTCATGCCAGACCAAGGAAAAGGTATAACTCTCATTTAAATCTCATAAAGTACCTAACACCATGATGCCATGACCCACACCAGCCTATTATCTGCTACCTGGTGCGTGTGTCAGGACTGAGGGCTTCCCTACTTTTCCTGCAACTACAGCTACGTGTGGATACCACTGTTTACATAGTGTACTTGACCACCTGCCTTTCCAGGTGCTTTGCCACCTGGATCTTGACCTAGACCTGGACCTGCCCAGCTGTTTCCTGCTGTGGACCCATTTTGGCCTCTCACCCTGCTGATAAGTTAAGTAGCTTCAAGTTCAAACCTGAATCCAGAGGATCTGCTGGCAGCTTCCCCTTGGCCCGAGGCTGGTTCATTATCTTGCTCAGCACACTTCTGCACTATTTGAACTCTGTTGCAGTCATTCTAACTTGCATTCATTCTGTAACCAATATATGCATATGTAGCTTTGTAGATGTATATAACTAGGGTGTGCTATTGGATGTGATGTGAGAGCTAATGTTGGTAATTAAGATTGGAACAAAATAACTTGCATTCACCTGAGAAGGGTACAATGAAAGTAGATTGTATGACAAATGTTGGGACTGAAATCCAGGAACCTTTAAATTTGTTACCCAATAAATTCTGGAAAGGAGAAAAACAAAAAATGTACTCAACTATGTTTTCAGCATAATGTGCTTACAACACATAACATATTACATTCATGTCACATAAATCCATACATCGAAGTTTATAGGAATTGATCAACATGACCCTAGTAAATTATGCCAAAAGCATTTCACAGATAAGAACTCTCAATTTAAAAATAATTTTAAAAGTATGGAGACCTTCTTAGCATGCTTACAAAGGAATTTGCCAGACTTGCCCCATGCTGTTCTGCAGGAAAGTTGAGGCTAAACAGATTCCATGTTCTTTCTAATACTCTATTCCATGTAGGCAGCACAAACCAAACTGGATGATTAGGATCTTTACTGCTTTGATTGCCACATGTGATTTTTAAAAAGTGACATGGAACTAGAATATGAGGTCAAGTACCAACCTCAACTGACTGTTATAAAATTTAGTACTTAGAGAAAACTTACCACTGTCTTCTTCAGATCTATGATGCCTGCTGGCTAGAGACCAGAAAGGCCTGTAAACTGTTCATGTTCTCTCAGAAAATTGTAATGTGGGCTATTGGGGACCTCTAAGTGCCAGCCTCAGTGTCCCCTTCAAGGCTCCAAAGAAGACTTACAAGAAGCACTGGACTTAGATCTGAGGGCGAAATGAGCTCTCCACTACATACTTTTCTGCATCAGTGTTTTTTTTTATTCTTCTCCTGCTGTTCTGTTCTGTAAAGTTTCTAGTTTATATACACATGCAAAACAAAGGCAATTCTCCAAGGATGGATGTCCCTTTATTTTGACGGTCCCAAATGTGGCCTATATGAAAGACTTTTTTTCCTGGCTGCATGTCCTGCCAAATGGAAGATAGTTGCATGGAGGTGGCTTCTAATGTATCTCAGAGAATGAAGCAGAGATTAGACTGTGGGAGCCAAGGTTATAGTGTGACTAAATTTTCCACTGAAGGTCCCGCAGAGTAGGGGGAGATGTTCAAATATATCAGTACATTGGAAAGAATTGTGCCCAATAATCTATACTTTGCTGAATCTTGCACCAAGGGAGAATACTTATGGCTTCACAAGAGATCCACTGTGGGAATCTGTCAATATGCAAAAGGTGGTAGGCCCAGCGCCTTGCGAACTTGGTTTGCTTCCATCAGAATGCATTCATTCTGGTGGGTCAGCCTTCTGCCTTATCAGTTGAAATCTCAGTGCATGATTCATGCAGACCACAGCAATTGGCCTTATGGAAACCTCACCTGAGAATCAACTCACTTCCCATAACCATGCATGTTCAATTCTGCCCTAATTGTACTTGGATGGGATGGAACCTCAGGAGGTGCTAGAGTATACATGAACTTGAACATGCCAGCACAAAGAGCTTCCATCTATGGGGCTATAGAAATCTATCATCCATGCTGAATGAAGACTTTCCAGTGTGGCTCCTTTTATGTCTACTACTGTAAGCAACCCCTCATCTATGCTCTGTAAATAACCCAATATACTTATTGGTCCTCCAGGAGGTGTTTTTATGCAATTATAATTAGGTTTACTTTGGGGACATTACAGGGAAGGGTATATGGATGTGTTGTTACAACCCAAACTCAATAGCATTTTTATGAAGATCAACAATCTAGCACAATAGGAAGTATATATTGGTTGCTCAATAAATACTGTTTTCCTCCTTATTTTCCACTACTCTCACCCAGATTCCTTGTGCTCACTCACATTCACAGATGGCCTGCATGGCAACTCATTCCAGGGACCTATTTCTTTCAGTTTTGGCTATTTGATGGCATGTTTCTTTTCCCACACCTCAGTATTCTTCATTATTGGTATTTTATGTGTTCAATATTGTTATTGT
This sequence comes from Ondatra zibethicus, assembly GCA_004026605.1. Classification (NCBI taxonomy): domain Eukaryota; kingdom Metazoa; phylum Chordata; class Mammalia; order Rodentia; family Cricetidae; genus Ondatra; species Ondatra zibethicus. Next base: position 92,712 of record PVIU01003537.1, on the reverse strand, counting down.
GTACGTGTCAACAAATCTAATATGTATTTCAGAGTTTTCATCATGTCACACATGATTCTAAGTGTCAAAAACTCTAAGCTATTTGCTGACCATGCTGTTATGAAATCAATATCTGTTTTTATCTAAACAAGATAACTGCTATTTAACCCAGTTAGCAATACACCTGGGCATGTGCCCAAAGGAGTCAATATCAGAACACAGAGATCCTTGCTCACCCTTGCTTATTGTGGCTCCATTCACAGTAATAAGGTAATGAAAGCAGCCTAGATGTCCATTCACGGATGAATAGATAGTGGTACTATGCACACACAGTGAAATTATATTCAGAACTAAAGAAAAATGATATTAAATTGTAAGGAACTAGGTGAATTTAGATTTGGTAGGCATAGGTTATGAAACTACAGAGGTACCAGAAATGGGAGAAAGGGGCAGGTGGAAACAGGTCACAAGCGTTAGGATAACAGGAAAGAGTTGTTTGAGGGAATGATATAAGTAAGAATACAGGAGGATGGAGAAGGTGTATAGGGAGGGGAAGGAACAACAAGACCAATTTTGTTTTAAAATGACATAATTAAGCCTAACACATTGCATGCTAATTCTTTTAACAAGTGCTTATGCTAACTCAGATGTTAACTGTGATAGAGGTTCCCCCTATACATCATCATCCTCTAAGTTTGCCCTACTAAGTTATTGAGAAACAGAGTTTTGGAGACAAATATTCTTGACTTCTTATGTAGTTATTTTCCACAGAGAAGGACCCAACTGACTCAATTATGTGGGCAGCTGGAAGTCTGGGGACAAGCAGATGGGAGCTAGGGAAAGGAATGCTCTTCCTCTCCCTCTAGCTGCAGACATGATACACCCTCTTTGCCTCAGATCTATTTACAGACAACTTACGCCCTCATTGTCTTATCTAAGGCTGCAGATGTGATATAACTCCTTGGGTTTATTCTGTTGCAGGTATTAAACAATGAGCTGTGTAATCTCATACAGTTTTCCCTTTACACAGAAGTAGCGCTTTATTGACAATATAGAAACAAATAAAGGGAAAGTGAATATACCCATTTTTTCTCTTAAAGCCAGACATATGCCATCATAAAACATATGAAAGACATGTTTACCCATCAAGGAATCTCAAGAATCTCAAGGATAGCAGAGTAATACTGCTCATTAGTTTTCCCATGATATGTGTGTAAAGTTATAGAATAGCTTTACTTTTTAATTATGCGTATGTGTATATGTTTGTGTATGTTTATGTTTATATGTTGTGTCTGTGTATGAGTATGAGCATGTGCATGTGTGAGTGCAGGTGCCTGTGGCAGTAATAAAAGGGTGTCCAATTCCTGGAGCTGAAGTCACTGACAGTTGTGAGCCACCTGATGTGGATGCTAAAACAGAAACTTGAATCCTCTGCAGGAGCAGCAAGTGCTCCTAAGCCCTGAGCCATCTCTCTCTAGCACCATAAAACTTTTTGAATAATAGATAGCTGAGATTCTAACTTTAGTTATTTTCTATAGAAGGTAAGGATTATCATAGGAATGCTACTCTATCACTTTGAGATAATTAGTACTTTATTTCCGTTAGCTTACATTTGAGATAATTAGTACTTTATTTCCGTTAGCTTACATTTAGATCCGGTGAAGTTGTCTGAGTCACCAAGGATGTTCAGATCTTACAACATACCTAATTGCCATTAATATCTAATCTTCCAAAAATATTTAAAGTGGTGTAGATAGTAGTCTTTGTAGTTTGGTATTTATTTTCAGGGAAAAATGAATTTTGTGCTATTTTAATTAAATTAATTAAAATACTTGGAACTGATAACTGGGTTCCATACTATTGGGGCATACATTAATGGTGGAAATCACAAACAGTTCTGCCTGTCACAATGGAAAAAGCAGTGATAAAATCAACAATTTCATAAAGTATACACAATAATTAGGAGTGTGGATGATTCCAAAACAGCTGCAAAAAGTTTTATCCCATCTTGGAGGAACACTTCATAGAAGCTGAATTATGATGCCCTACTTTTAATAAACCTTCCACTCGATAGCCTACATCTCCCCAAATCACTTGAGCCTGTAGGAGGGAGGCTCTAGTGCATAGCTCCATTCCATTTCCAAAGACCCTGCTGCCAGCTTCCGGTTCTGCTCTGGATGTCCTGAGAATGGGGTACAGTCTTAGGTGGGACCTTGTTTTGACCTGAGGAAAAAGTGCCATCAGATACCCAAGAAAGATAAGGAGGAAGACACACAATTTATACATAATTTTTCCTTAAACAAAACATATTTTAAAAAGAGAAATGACTTATCTTAAAATGAAATTAAATTAACTGTTGATGATCTCAAAGTAAAACAATTATTTCTACAGGAGGTGGATAAGAGTTAGTCTGAATGCTAACAGTCTTGATTTAATGTGAAAAACACAAAGAAGGCGATTAGCATAGACATTGTGTGGAGAAAGTTTAAATACACATAGAAATTTCAGGTGCAGCCATCTGAAAAATATTAACGAGATGTCAGAGTTTTCTACTACTAGAGAAAAAAATGAAGAAATCCGCATTAATTCAATAAGAGTGAGGGCTTTTATAAAAGCATTTTATTTTTAAAAAATTGTATGTGTGCACATGCATGTGCTTATGCAGGTGCCTTCAGAGCCCAGAAGAGGGTATAAAACTCCCTGCCACCTGACCTGGGTGCTGGGAACTGAATTCAGTTCCCGCATAAGAGCTGCAAGTGCTCTTTACTGCTCAGTCATCTCTCCAGCCCCTGATTTGGAGAAGAAAAAAAGTGTAAATGTATGAAGCATATAGTAAATTGTTAGAATATAATCTAAATGTCACAACAAACACAAACAATAGCATTCAACCATTTAGATGTTTGGATTTTTGATTGGGCTTAGAAATAGTGTTTTTTTTGTTTTGTTTTTCTATTTAAAAGTGCTATACTAAGAAAATAGTAAATGTTATAGTGAAGAGAATCTTATTTATGTGTGTGAAAAACACACATTTTAACAAGATACCAGAGCAAAGGGAATGATCAGACAATGCATTTAATGGGGCCGATTTATTTCTTCATGAGCACTAAAGACGATATACCTTCAAAATGCTCCCTGGTTTATCGAATAAAAGGGTTACACAACACACAAAGCTGTTGCTTTTAGGCAGAAGGAACACAGGAGCAAAGGAAGCCCAGGTGGTGGTTTCTGGGGAAGGGCGGGGCAGGGGAGCATGTAGTGTGGTCTCACTGATTCTTTCTCTCTGCTGGTTAAAAGAACATGCAAGGTCTCAGCACTCAGCCAAGTTTTATCTATGGAAGTGTGTGTGTGTGTGTGTGTTTGTGTGTGTGTGTGTTTTAAAAAGACAGACTACTCCAGTGGTGGAGAGTTCTGGACACAGAATCAGAATTTTCTGGAGAAATCAAAAGTTGTATTAGTTTGAGTTCGTTTCTCCCTAGGAATTGACTGGTTTGGCATGTTTCTGAGGGCTGGATAGAGCAGGGAAATCGTAGCTGATTGCATTCTATCTGCCCTACGTGGGAGATTTGAAAGTCCCACTGAACAGTTCCCTCTAGCAGAAAAACTTCCACTCAGTCTTTGACATGGGGATGAGAAAGAGTCAAGAGAGTTGGCCATCTTAAGCGTTGAAGGAAAAATTGCAGTAGTTTGCCTAGAGCCCTGTTCCTCTCTGCTCACAGGAATCTCTCACTCCTGGTGCTTTAGGGCTTAGGGCCTGTAGGAAACCAACTGTGGATGCCACATGAACAGCTGCTTATAAAGCTGGCCTGTGGGTCAGGACTAAAATCCAATCAGGAGATACGAATTTCAGCATTGCTAATATAGAGGCGTCATTAAAAACACACAGCTGAATTACATTTGTTAGGCGGATATGGATAAATGAAAAATAACCTAAAGACCCAAGGACTCAGTCCATGGGATTCCGTTTTGTTAGGGTAAAAAGGAGAGAAAATAGGGAGGGAAATACAAAATGAGAGGTTAGCGAATGGTGGGAAACCAGGTGTGTTCACTGTTGAAACAGAACTTTAAAATGTGTTCACAGGATGAGTGAGACATTAGCTGCAGACATATGTGACTGGATGAAACAGAGCCAATGGTTGTGTTTGGTACTTAAGAAAACATTGCTAATCAAGCGAGAAGAATTTTGGTGGAGCAGTAGCAGTCATCAGTATGCCTGAAGTGGGCTCAAGGGAAGCAAACTACTAGACTAAGTGAGTTTTCTCAAGTCTTTTAGGCAGTTTTGGAATAAAAGATAATACAATGGGTTTGTATACAGATGGGAATCTTGAATAGCAGTTGTTTTGTAAAAAGGAACAGCAGTAGGTTTTAACATTAATGTGAATGGTTCCAGAGATACTTGAAAATTATCAATACCACAGGGGCAGAAATTGAAGGAGACGTGTTCTTCACAGCAGTAGCAAAAATAGAATCGATTTCCATACTAAATGCAGTGCCTTAGCTGGGTGGCACACACCTTTAATCCCAGCACTTGGGAGTCAGAGGCAGGTGGATCTCTGTAAGTTCAAGGCCAGCCTGGTCTACAATATCTAGTTTCAGGACAGTTGGAACTTTTACACAGAGAAACCCTGTCTCAAAAAGAAATGCATTGCCCTTTGGATAAAAGTGTGGGAAACTTGTTCATAGTGATCCAGAGATAGGTGATAAATGATAGACAGATGATAGAAATGTTATAGATGATAACTAGAGAGATGATAAATAAATTGACAGTAAAACAGATATATGGCAAAGTGGGCTGATTGGCCCATAGAGAGATGTTAGAAATATACATGGTATATAGATGGTGAAATGTGACAGACTTGGAAGATTAGATATGGAAATATAGATGTATATGTACACATGTATGTGTACATATATAATATGTGTACAACATATACATATTGTAGATTAACCAGAAATATGTATGTAAAGCACAAATTCAACTAAGTGAATTGGAAAAGAAGTGCCAATTTCTATATTCTCTTTTATCTACTATTTTTTTTAAAGTAGAAGAAAAAGTTAAATAAATCCTCTGCTAAATGTATGGAAATGGAAGGTTCATAGGAGGACAGTTGCTGAAATGGTTATGTAGAAGACATGCAATCTGAACAGAAAATTGGAACATATGTCCTTACCATGCAGCCATAAGTGTCAAAAGACAGAAAGCATGAGTCTAAATGCCAACAGCTAACACCCCAGCCACCAATAACATTCTTCAGCTCAGTAGTCAGTGGATAGGTACACAGGGACAAGTTACATAGAGACATTAAACCAGGGCTGTGCTACTTAGGGAGTCACAGGCATATGCAAGGGTTAGGCTATAAGGCTTAACAATAGAACTTAAAACAGGTCCAGAGACAAAGGACTGAAAGTCAAGGAGTAGCATAAAAACATGGGAAAATGAACACATTATGGGTTCTGGCTGTTGACAATGAGATTTTAGAGCCTGAAGTGAGAAAAAAGCTAACAATTATGAAGATGCACATTGGAACTGTGATGGTGGACTGCATGCATTGGTTCTAGCCATAAGAAGGAGGGATGGCTCTGATTGTTTACTGAATTACTGTTATCAATGTCTAAGTCCTCAGGGATTATGAACAAAGTTCACCAGGAGGTCGAACATTAAGGAAGTGTCAGAAGAAGCCCAATCATCTAGGGACGCTCCATTTTTCTACACTTGTTTGTATGTATCGTGTGTGTGTGTGTGTGTGTGTGTGTGTGTGTGTGTGTGTGTGTATGTGTGTATGTGTGTCTGTGTGTACAAATGCATGCATGTGAGTAATTGTGTGAATGCCATGACATGCATGTGGAGGTTAGAGGACAACTTTTGGGAATCAGTTCCCCTTTCACCATATGGGTCCTAGGATTGAGCTCAGATCCTTGGGTTTAGAAGAACTGCCTTAGTCACTAAGTCATCTTGATGGCCCTATCTCAGGATCATTTTAAAATGAGTGTTTTGAATGTGATGTTGTCAGGGATGGGAAGGAAGCTTCACCAAAGCTGAGTGTTTTGAAGGAAAATAGATAGGACAAGACAGTAGACAGGACAAAGAGGGCATCTCTTTCACTGCCAGCCACAGGAGTCAAGACAGGAGATGACTAGAGAAGCAGTTTCTTCCAGACGGGTTTCATATGAACAAGAATTGTTTGTATCAGTGGCCCCAGTGGGTGTTTCCACGTTTTACTTCTGCTCAGCCCACCACTCAAACCGATGGGTTGGATGTAGCCTTCTCTCATATTTTTGGCTGTCATCACCCAGCAGACCAGCTGGAAGGTTTTGCTTTTCTATGGAATTGCTGCTGAGAAGCAGGCTTGTTTGGGTGTTAGTAATCCCTTGTTGAATTGGTCCCAGCTGGCTAGACTAGACGCTGTTACGTTTCTCATGGCACCGCGGTTACTGCTGCTGTAAGTAATGAAGGCAGATAAGCCAAATGAAAGGGAGTATAAATGAGGAGGTCTAAGAATGTCCATCTTGTTAGTAATCAGTCAATTAAAAACAAGCTAAATTTTATGTTGACTGAAAGAAAGACATATAGATGGTAAAAATGTGGGGGGAAATGTTCTCTTTTTCAATTTGGAGAGGTAATGATTGATCACCATCTCAACAATACTTACAGTAAGTAGTGTGTGTCAATATTTGAATTGAAGCTATATATTTGCCCATATATAAACCACATAAAAACAATTACTTATTATGAACAAGTACTCATAGCATATATAGAAAAGGACTTTAAAATTGCTTGTTGGAGCTTTTTATGAACAAGCAAACATTGGACACGGCTGCCAGTGCATGAAGTTTAAAGTATAGTTATCCATAAAAAAAAAAAAAAAAACAAGAAAAACAGGTGGTATATTCCAAACGGGCAATGAACCATTTTAATGAAGGTGTTTTTTACACGTTTGTTTATAAGTTTAAAATGGCAACAACAATGGTTCAGTGCTTTGGAATTAATCACAACGAAAATTTCCATTATCTTCTGGAACTACTCAGAAACTGGTGACAGAAATGTGTGGAAGACCATGGAGTTCAGGTTCTGATCCACAGCAGAAGAATACCACAAAGTCAGAGGAAATAAGTATGGGGAAAGAGAGTATATACACCCATCTCTCTTCCCTCCTTTTCTCCAGATCTCAAGCCAATGGGTCTCAGGAAAAACCAGTTCAAAGTCACAGTGCAGCAAAGGTTCTGGAGACTGTGAGCTACTTGATGTAACCAGTTTATCTCAGTGTGCCAAGGCCAGAGCAAGGAGAGGAAAGTAGAGAGATCACTGGAGGACACAATGCACAGCAAATAAAATATGCATATGAGTTTATTCCTATTGTAATGTGCCTTGAGACCTTAGCACCTCATGTTAGAAATATGATTCTGACCTTAGAACCCAGCATATAAGCCCCAACACCTGCCAAAATGGAAGAAAAGACCTAATTCATGAAAGATGTAGTTCATAGTTCCAGAATCCAGGAAAATCCTGAAATTCACTAACATTTCCTTTTGGCTTCTGTAGTTTCAATTCACACTGTTCTTGATAACCGAAGTGTGTCAACCAGGATGTGGTTTTTCTACAAAAATGGCAAAGAATGGTGAGGCTTTTGGCTGCATGATTTGGGTAGGTTTCCCATGCAACTGCAGGCCAGTGATACAGACTTTCTGTTAGATGTTAAGAGTATCCCTTGTTCTGTGGAACCTCACAACACATTAGCTACAAAGTGTTTCCCCTAACATGATCAAATGGAAAAAAAAAACAGTTTAGTGCCTACAACCTAATATTGCACATAGGACAAATAATAGCTAAATCTTTGTGAAATAAACACGTCAAAACACTGAGAAATATGCACAGTAAGTTATCGTTCACTCTGTAATAATCAAAATAGACAGAGACAAGAAGAGGAAGGTTTGCCTGGACTTGAACTCTCTATGAACAAGTCTTTACATATAAAATTAATTTTTTAAGCTTAGGCCAATAAAAGGAATTTGAAAACCATAGACAGCAGCTAAGTAAGGATACAAGTGAAGTGATGAGATTATTTTATGTAATATTAAATAATTCCCCTTTAGCATATGCAATAAGAAGTCACAAGAGATTTCGATGACCAGCAGAAGTAATTTTCTCTTCCTTGCTGACAGAAAATAATCATTTGGATATAAGAAATATCAGTGAATTTTTTATTCCTCCAAATATTTACAGCAAGTTACAAAGCTCCACAAATAAGACGATGTGATTCCATCCTTCTGGCCTGAGGAACTGTGTCACCTAGCAATCAATGTTGCTTTCCACATGTGAGAAGTATGCATGAAATTGAAATTGGTGGCTTTCATACTTTATGATCTGCTTTAGACCTCTAGGTCTAAATTGAGAAAACAATTTGGTTTGGTTTTGAGAGGAAACTCAGCAATAAATGAAGCCAAGGCTTTCCAAACATGATATGAGGTTGCTCCGGACACATGGATGATGCCAGGGGTGGAAGTGGGAGCTGAACATGAGATGAGGGTGTCCTAGGCACATGGGTGTTGACAGGGGGGGGGATGGGGAACTAAACATGAGATAAGGTTGCCCTGGGCACATGGATGATGGTGGGGAGCTAAATGCGACATAGTGCTTTCAGAAAGAACATAGGGCATTGTATCTCTGACAATACCATCTAAACTGCAGGATCAAAGCCACCCAGGCCACAGTGCACTACATAATCCTGTGGCTGGGAAATGGGACACAGGAGTGACTGTGACCAAGCAGATCCTCTGGTTTGGAAGTCATGCTGTAACAAACAGGGAAATCTTTGGTTTGCTAAGTTCTTGTGCTTCCTCAACGATGCTTGATTTGTTTAAACATATGTTTAATTGCAGCTGCTGTGAGTTCAAGGGTACAAATATCCTTTCTCGGTACATTAGTGTATCAGGCAAAAGACTGTTATATATTGGTAGATTTTAGGGGGAATAATTTATATTGTCTCATAATTTATGCTCGAGTGTCCAGATGGACTATGCCAGAACTTATCAGAGAGGCGACTAGGAAGGCCCACGGCTTCATTCTCCTAAACTCCTTTCTCTTTTCTTGATTGCATGGATCTCTTTTGGCAGGAATGGACACTAGTGTTCAGAGGCTATCAGGAAGCAGGTGCTGAGCACTGCACTGTGAAATGATATGAGTTGAAGGCACGAGCATAAACTTCATCTAAGATATAAAGGGAGCTAGGGAATTGCTGGTTGTTTGCATTTTTAAAATTTATTTTTATTTTTAAATGAGAATATAAGATATTATATGTCATTATGACATTTTGAAAGTCACAGAGAACCTTACACATCTATGTTCATTGCATTCATATGCTCAATAGTAAGGACATGGGACCAGAATAGATGCCCATCAGCAGGTGAATGGATAATGAAAATGTGGATCATACACACAGTGGAATTTCATTCAACTGCAAGGAGAAATGAAATCATGCAAACTGCAGTAAAATGGTTAGATCTGGGAAGTATAAGAGTAAGCAAGGTCACGCAAACTCAGAAAAACAAAGGCACATTTTCTCCTTTATATGCAGATCCTGGCATCTAATGTATTCATGTATGCATATAAACAGGTATAAGTGTGGATAGAGCTGAGACAAACTACAAAGGAGGTCCAGAGAGGGTCATGATAGGTTGGTTAGGCCGTTATGGAAATCAATACAGAGGTCCCTCGCTGTGCATGGGATTACAGGACTTGAATGCTCTGGGCCATGATGCATGCACATCACCATCAGCCTCCAAGTTTCAGTATTACATCCACACAGAAACAAAGCATTACCAATCCCCTGAACCTTTCTTATGTAAACTGTTTTGAGGGATTTAGTCAGGAGGATAAAATAACCTTGTGTCTGGGTCTAGTGATCAAAAGCATTTATTCTTGTTGTAGAGGACCAGAGTATGATGGCCAGCTCCCACATTAGGCAGATCACAAATACCTGTAACTTCAGCTCCAGGGGTCTGACTCCCTCTTTGGGCCTCTGTAAGCACATATACAGGCACATACACAAAACAAAAAATAATAATGTTTAAAAAAAAACTGTGTCAGTTACTATGAAAGCTCTTCAATAAGATTATACCTCCAGTTGGTTACATAAAGCTTTTTCTTGCTTCAGAAGCTTTAAAGGAGTTCTAGAAATGGACAAAACAAAGCAAACCTGAGGGCCCTTCATGTAGCAGGCCTGGTCTGGCCTTTTGAAAACTGACTATTACTCATTTCTGCAATTAGAGCTTCTACCACCAGCCACATCAAATTATTCCCAGTTTTCACTTCCCCGTTAATGGTTTTCTATGCTTTAACTCTAATGAGAAGTTTTAATGTGTTAATAATACATCTCTAAAACCAAATAATACTTTGTGGGATTTGCTGGAAATGTGGGAGAATCACATATGCTATAGGGATTCAGAGAGAGAAGAATTTTCAAGGAAAGAAAAAAAATCCTACAACAAAACTAATGCATCTAAACCAAGCTGCAGAGGAAGAGTAGAGGACAGAGAGAAAAGGCAGCATGTGCGCTCTGTAAGCAGAGATCAGACCTGCAGGTATAAGACAGCACGTGGCTCTCAGCACTTGGTTGGCTTGCTTTGTTTTTCTCCCCACTAGCTTGGCATTTTCTGTTCTTGTCTTTTCCTTTCAAACACTGGAAAGGTAATGGAATGCATTTAACACTCGAGAGTGGGAGAACATTTGAAGGAAAGAACCGGATCAGCAAGAAGGAAATGGGAGGAATGGAGGAGGGCAGCTAGAGGGGAGGACAAACAGAAACGAAGCACACTGACCCAAATGTATGAAAATTTTATGAGACATATAACTTTTTTCTTTGTTGTGGAATATTAGTTACATTCTTTTATGCTGAAGAATAATGTTTGTTTAATGATGCAAAGATGTGTTGCATTCTTTTATGTTGCATTTGTTTGACTCTGTAATGCTGTGTTACTGTGCCTGTCTAAAGCACCTGATTGGTCTAATAAAAAGCTGAATGGCCAAAAGCTAGTCTGTACAAAGGGATGAGTAGGGCTGCCGGGCAGATAGAATATATAGGAGAAGAAATTTAGGCTTGAGAGAAGAGGGAGGAGCAAGAAGAGGAAAAGGAGAGGAGGGCACCAGGGGCCAGGCACCCAGACACATAGTCAACTATGGAGTAAGAAGTAAAGAGAGGTATATAGAAAAGAAAAAGGCAGAGGCAAGAGGTATAATTTAAGTTAGGAAAAGCTGTATAGAAATAAGTCAAGCTAAGGATGTGTCCATTGTAAGTGAGAATAAGTCTCCATGTATTTATTTGGTAGGTGGGTGGTGGCCCCGAGAGAGTGAAGAATATAAAACAAAAGCCCAATACATTTCTTGATTATTTACATTATGCACATGTCTGTGGGTGGGTATGTGCATGTGGGTGCATTGCCAGTGGAGGCCAGAAGATGGTGCTGGATGCCCTGCAGCTGGAGCTACAGGTACTTGTGAGCCACACAATGCGGGTGCTGGGGCCAAACTCTAGTCTGCTGCAAGAGCAATATACAGTCTTAACCACCAAATGAATCCTCCAGCCTTGATATTCATGACTTCAATGCTAGGAAACTTTAATAAAAAAGATATTGAGGAGAAAAATGCTATTCAGTTACTGGAGAGCAATGATATATTCTTCAGCCCAATGAGATTTCCTTTGTTCTAGAAATCCTTATATTAAGTGGATCATCGATATATAGCTAACTATGGGTAAAAATGGTACTTCAACTTTAATCTGCTTTAATGTATGAATGCACGGTCATTTTCCCACTTGACAGAAATAAGTGTTTTTGTGGTATTGCCTCCATCTTCCACTGCTACCTATAGCTTTTTGGCATTGTTTCCCACCAGGGTTGATAATACCACCTTGTAGCACCAAAACGTATTCCATCTATTACAAGGTCCAACTTTTTCATCTCCAACTAATCATCTTCCTGTAACGGGGGCAAAAGACAACTACAGTAGATCAATAGGATGAAATTTCAGCACAGTGAAATAGGCAATCCTGGAGTTCTAACATACTTCCTTACTATGTGACTAGATGGGAACTTTCTTCTCCATTCAAAGTTAGGGATCCTGCAAGGGCAGAAGATCCTAGGAAATTTTCTTTCTTTAAATATCTGTGTGTGCATGTGTGTATTCTTGTGTGCATGTCACTATAAAAATTTATTCATGAAGATTTACTTATTTATAATTGTCTCTATGTCTGTATACTGGCTTGTGTACATGAGTGCAGGTATCTGTGGAGGCCAGATTGTGAGATCTGCTGGACTTCAAGTTACTGGCAATATAAACCATTCAATGTGAATGCTGGGAATTGAGCTTCAGTCTGCTGCAAGGGTAATATATGCTCTTAACCCTGAGTCATCTCTCCAGCCCTCATAAAATGTTTTCTGAGAGGTGACATCCCAACTCTTCACTAGCTTAAGGCTGTTACAAGCTGTTGTGTAGTGTTTTTTACTTACTGATATCAAAGGGAATTCAGAGAATTCTTTTCTGATTGTTAATGTGCAAAGACCATGAAATCTGTCACCAGACTAGGAATGCAGCAGAAGCAATGGGCATTAATGAGTTTTCCTGGACAGAGACTGCAGTGTGAAAAGGAATTTGGGGACAGTTACCACTGGGTCACAGCCTGCACCTGCTTCGCTGGAAATAAGCCATAGGAGCCAAAATCCAAGAAAAATTAAATCGTAATTTTGATTAATGACTAGAGGCTGAGTGTGCGCAAGTGTTAGAATCTGCAAAAGGCTTTATGTTAAGAAATCCCCATACTGTGTGAATTTTCCATGTATAAAATCCACTGAGTCCTAGGATGAGGCTCTGAAGAAGATTCCTTCTTGGTTCCAGAAAAAAAAAGGGGCCCAGACAGTTTCAAAACTGCCTGGAGCAACTGTCGTCGCATACCCGAGGAAGCAGGTTTCATCCACCTTAAGTCATTTCTGGACTTGCAAAGTTGGTGATGAGGGTAGAGGGTACCAAGCAGCTGATTCACGACAAAATTCTGAGTCTTGGACCTACCGTGAGGCTAAAATTGGATTATAACAATCCTTACTCATGCACACACATTGTCTTCATACTTGTGGTTCCAGTGCAGTAATGGGGATTACAGACAACAGCTGCTAGGCAGGTGCCTTCTCTGACCTGGAGTTCTTAGGGACGACCACAGGCAACAGAAGGGAGTGGGAAGAAGCTAGAAACCAGGGAAGCTTCTGTTCTCTGCGCACATTTACTGCCCAGCGGTCTGCTTTTTACCATGCTTTTTACTGCCCATGGCTCTGCTTTTTACCCCCAGAACATAAATCCTTACAAGGCTTGTCTATCATACTCCTTTTAATTCAATGCTTCTCTGCTTCTCTCTCTCTCTCTCTCTCTCTCTCTCTCTCTCTCTCTCTCTCTGTGTGTGTGTGTGTGTGTGTGTGTGTGTGTGTGTGTGTGTGTGTCTCATTCTCCAGGACTTTATGTATTTCATGTTATGTATCTACCATCTTAGCCACATTGATAGCTCCAATGTAGGAATTTTAACAACAATGAAACTACAAAATGTACAAACCATCCAAACCAATTATAGTAAGACAGAACCTGTATCAAAACTAAATATTAGAGAAATGAAAAGAAAAGAAAACTTTCCAAATGAACAGGCAGAAAATTGAGTTTACTTTGTTAAGACTTAATTTAAAAAACAAAGAAATACAGAAAAAAACATTTAGGCAATGCTTTCAGAGATATAGAAATCCTAAGAAAGAGTTACAAAGACAAAATTTATTTTTGAAATAATGAAATATAAATGAAGAATATCTTTGAGTGCCTGGGTGGACTCCACAAGCCAGAGGCTAGCATCAGTAAGACTGAGGCTAATTAAGTGGGAAATCCCCAAGATCCATAAGAAAACTGCATGGCATTTAGCATAAAAGGTATTAAAACACCAAAGACGAGTCACCAAGAAGAAATGTTTGAGTTGATCACTGCCAAGAATATCCCCATAGCAAAATAGCAGTTTAAACAATAAACAAATACAAACTATAACATACACAAAAGGATCCTCATATATTCATTAAAACCAGCCCATCAAGGGGTCAGCGAGATGCTCAGTGAGCAAAGGCACCCGCCACCAAGTCAGATGACTAGGCTGGATCCCCAGGACCACGGGTGGAAGGAGAGGACTGAGTACTATAGCTTGTGTTCTCATTTACATTGGAGTGCAGTATGGCTATACACAAACAAAAATGAAATAAAAAGTTGAAAATATATTAAATATGAGTAAAATAAAGTTGTCCTCATTTCTCCTTCATATTAATTCTCTCTCTCTTCTGTTACACACACACACACACACACACACACACACACACACACACATATGCACACACACCAGCCAAGTAGAGAAGTGTAAGGATATGCTAAATGAAATGATTCGTGAAGCAGACAAATGATAAAGACCTGAGCCTGAGGGCTACAAAGGAAACTATCAAAACAGAATGAGCTTAGGAAATATTTATATCCTGTTCATCTAAAAGGTGGCTGCCATTAGTAGTAATTAGTCACACATTTGTGGGGTAGCCACAGCATGTGCTCAAGTGACAAGGATGACAGCCCCGCGAGCAGGCAGTTTTGTTGGCCTTTCCTCCTTTTGGATCTTGGTTATCCCATCAGTTCAAAATTATGAGCATTTACTAGACAGAAATGAGGTAATTCTGGTCTCAAGGGAAGTCTGTGCTCTGAAAAGCATCCTGAGAGCCAGGGTTCCCTGTCCTGATATCACTTCCGGGAACTGAGGGAGGAATTTGGTTATAAGGGGCCTCCATACATAGCATTTAAATATCATTGTGCTATCTGAAGATAGATTGATTTTAAAGATGCCTACCATAAGTGATAGAATAGTCAATGAGATCTAAAATAGAAATGTAATTGGTGAGTGCTGGGGAGATGGCATGGTGGTTAAGAGTACTTGTTATGCCGGGTTCTCTGTCAGAAAATGTGAAGGCAGAGCCAGATGTGCCAGACTTTCCCTGGGGCTGAGCGTGATGATGAGTGTTGGACAACCCTTATTTCCCCATTTTGGCCACTGGGGAGAAACACACACATTGAGTCGGGAGTCTGTCGAAGCAGGATCTTGTTTAATGGTATCAGGCAGAGTTATGATGGGGGTGGAGAAGCTTGGGATGGGTTGAGGCCGAGCAAGGAACAAGGGCCAATAATGTTCTGCCATGCTAGACGTGGCTAGGCAGAGGTGGGTCTAGGTCAGGTAGCCAGAGACAGGTCTCCAAACTTTGAGCTAGGCTCAGGAAGCTACACTAGGCCTCACCAAACTCAAGTTAGGCTCAGGAAGGTACACTGGGCTTCACACCCAGGCCTCATGAGGCCCAACACTGCTACAATTTCAGAGGACCAAAGATTTGTATTCCTGCACCCACATAGTGGCTCACAACTATCTGTAACTCCAATCCCAGGGTAATGACCCTGTTCCACCCTCCATGGCCACTATGTGCCCTGGTATACAGACATAATAAGTACAGCCACAACGTCCATATAAATTTAAAAAATACATCTTTCTTTAAAAAGGGAAATATAATTGACGAACAGATTGTACTTTGATTGAAGTCTCAGAACTCTATAATACAGGAGGGCTGGGTGGGGAACTGCCATGCAAATGTTTGCACACAAATAATAGCTACAAGGAACACATGTCAGGATGCTAGTTGACAAAAACAGAAATTTGGAAAGAGGGCAGGCTAGCAAGATGGATCTGTGGGTTAAGGTGATGGTCACACAGACTGATGCCTTGAGTTCAATCTTGGTGTCACAGAGCTCTGCCTGCCTCTGCCTCCCGCGTGCTGGAACATGAGTCACCACCACCCAGCAAGAATTTTCTTCTGAACCTTGTCCTCTGACCTCCACAGGAGTGCAAGGATACTGAGGACTCACATGCATGCACACAAAATAAAAGTTTAGAACAATAGCAAAATAGTTGTAAAGGGGCAATTTCATGACGTCATGATACAGACACACTATTTTAGGCTTAGATATTCAAGTATGGTGAACTCACAAGGTTGTTGCCACAGATGGGTGTCATCCTTACAATCTAGCCCCAGATGTGGCCTCTTAGCTCTAAGCAGTCCTGTCTCTTCTAGGCTGTCAGTACATCAACTATGTGAGGACCTCCAATTGTGTTGGTTCTGCTTCACTGTAACTCTCCTTGGTGGCAGCAATGAATGTATGGCAGCATTAGACCCCAGTGACAAAACACTGCATGGTCAGTCAGTCACCTGCCTCCAGTGAATGGCAGGGCAGGAAAGTGAGGATTAGCTAAATGCACCCTGCAAGGCCGGCGGTGTGTCTTCTCTTTCTAATGGAAGCATTCACATTTACTACACAGGAAAGACATGACAGTTGGAATGCTTAAGTATTTTTTAATTATACTTCTATTCTACTCTGTTTCATTTGAATACCATGTCTCCCTGGTAACTCACTGCACTTCTGATTAAGCAGGAGTGATTGCTGGGGAGTCTATGCAGGAGGGAGGGATTAGCCTAAATGCACTTTGAACTAGCAATGGGAAGGTAGAACCACTGAGAGTTGAAAAACACTACAAACAGTCTCACAAGAGAATCTCTTCAGAGTTTCCTTCCCTCCTTTATTGCTTTTAGGTCTGACCCTCTCAAAATGTTGTTTTCATAATGGTATTGTCATCCAGGAAAGAGAGAGGCATCCATGCAGGAGGAAACTTGTGCTGCAAATTGAATCTTCCATACCATAAAGGGATAAAATGAAGAGCTTAAAATTCATACACACACACCACTTTAAAGCTGTGTTTATTGCTCGAACTCCCAAGTGAGGAGAGATTTTTCACTCAGAATTGACTTAGGACCAATGAGAGTGAATTCTTTAATTTCCCATTTCAGCACCAAATGTGAGATTGTGCCAATGCGTTTTCTATTTAAAATCAGGAGCGTTTGTTTTACAGAGGGTGACTTTACAGGCTCCTGTGATTGGCCTTTATTTCCGAGGAAGGTTAAATCATTGCATCTAGCTGAGGGGAGGCACCACAGCATGAGGCATTCACATGCCGCAAGTCTGAATTTCTCAGTCACCACACCTTGGAGATATACAGTGATAGACCTCCTGAGTGCTCGTTATTGGATCTTTGTATGTGGTGACTGTGTGTCTGTGTGTGCATGTTAGTGGGGGCTGAGTTTATGAAGGATAACCTTGTTGTCAGTCCTCATCTTCCACCTCGTTTGAGACAGGGTCATTTCCTTGTTGTGTGCACTTTTCTAGGCAATCAGCAATCTCCCAGGAAATTTCCCTGCATTCCCCTCAGACCAACCCATAGGAGTGCTGGGATTACAGATGCATGCATGACCATGTGGTTTCCGGAGATTTGAACTCAGGTCCTCGTGCTTGCATAACACTTTACCCACTGACCCATTGCACAAGTCTTTTAAAAGTTAGTTTAAGCAATCATTAGTAAGAAAATAAAAGTAAAGAGGACTGAAAATGTAAATCCCACAGAGAGTCTTTTATAGCTAGTACACTTTCCCACAAATTTCTGTCTTGTATTCTCTCTCACCCCTTGCCCTGTGTCTCACTCTCTTGCATGCATTCATTCTCTTTTTTCTTTCTCCCCACCCTCTTTCCTTATTCTAGTCCTCTTCCTTCTCTCTCTGTCTCTTTCTTCTCCTTTCCTTGCCCCTCTCTCCTCCCTCTCTCATTCTTCCACTTTCCATATTTTCTTTCTCCCTCAAACTGGCCTTGAACTCACTTAGTGTCCAGAATCACCTCAAAGTGTCAATTTTCTTCCATCAGCCTCCAGAGTGCTGGGATGACAAGCAAACACCATCCTGCTCCTTTACAGCTTCTTTCTGTCATGTGCTACTGGGAAAGACACTTTGCTGAGCATAAGTTTCACCTTGAGTAAAATGAAGGAAAAGAACATCCTTCTCAACATGTTGTCAACAAAATATCAATGAAGATGTAATATGTTTCCCATGAAATACAAGATATATTGAACCCATTTTATCTTTGTCTGCATGAATCAAGAACACTCAACTTTGTCCAAGGTACATCATGATTCCTCTCTGGAATAAAACATCTTAATACTTCTACTAACATATGGTGTATAGTGGAGCTGGGTGGTATTTCTGCAGCAGTATACAGTACATACTGGCCAATGTGACCCACTATTTCTTTATATGTAGCAGGGGAACTATACCTTTCCTAATGTCTACTAGTGACTACGGATTCGGGTCAACATTTTAAAGTTCTTAATGTAAAAAAAAAAAAAAACGTGCAAACACTTGCTTTTATTACTAGCTATGTTGTTTGACTAGATACCCTCTAGTTATATCCATTTTTTGTGAGAAAAAGAAGATTTCAATCATCTTGATGACAAAGCAACTGTGCTTTCCTCACCTGTGTTCTCTTCTGTGTTGACAAAGCTCAGGTGACTGTATAGGGCTCTTGTGACCAGCTGTAATAAATCTGAGTTTTCTGGTTATCTCTTGGCAAAGTGATTTCATTTCCTGTGGAGATATACCCATAAGTGGAATAGATGGGACATGGTAGATATCACTTGGTTTATGAAGAACCTTGTCAAGTATTTTGTATTTCAATTCTGTTGCATCAATAGTCAGGAAAAGAGAGAAAACATGGATTAGGTCCAGGCTACAAAACCTCAAAGCCAAAGCCAGCTCCCATTGACTCAATTCCCTATCAGAGTTCCACCTCATAAAGGTTCTGTAACCTCCCAAACAGAACCCAGCAGGGGCATTGTTCAAATTCAGGAGCCTCAGGAGGACAGTTTATATTCATTCCACAGCAAACTCTTATCAGAATTAAAAGTTCTCTTGAGGCTTTGGCAGAAGTCACAGAAGTTTGGGGGATTTTAGAGGATGTACCATGCACATGATACCACCTCTCACTTAAAAGATTTGCAGAAACAGCAACCGTTCACCATGTTCCTAAGAAGTGGCTAAGGTTGATTGTCTGCCAATGTATCTTTCCATTTGTCTTTCTCATGACTAAACAGTAAAACTATCAAAAAGTGACACTAATAAAATGCTGCTTTTGGGTCATGAGGTGGCCATTGTCCTCAGGGACTCACTCTAGGTGTGGTTACTGACACAAAATCAATCTGAAAAGGTCATGGATCATTCCAACAGGCAGCTCTAACTGCACCCATTGGATTGTTAATAAAAAAAAGAGAGGCATTGAAGGGAGCAGAGAGCATAATGGGGGCACCTAGGGGAGAAGAAAAGTGGTGTTGGGAATTATTGGGGAAGCTGGGGTTCCTAAGCATACATTGATCAAGGCACATTGTTGACATGCATGAAGATATTTGATAATAAATAAGATATTCTATCTTTTTAAAAATGTAGAAAATTATCTGAGCACTAACTAGTATTCATCTCTCTGCTCCCTCAGATGCAATGAGACCAGCTGCCTCATGTTCCTACTGTCATGGTTTCACCAGTGTAGTGAACTGTACTCTCAGACTGTGATCTGAAAATCAGCCCTCCCTCCCTTCCTAAAACACATGAGAATTGTTCACTTCACCTCCATAGATAAGTAGCTATAAGCATAACTGTATAGCACTAAAATGAGTTAAAACATGGTGGTTATGTTATTACTGTGTTGAAGAACAAATGTTCATATATTAAGAAAAAGAGAAGACTTTAAAAACCCTATTTCACTTTAGATAGACAAATTTTCCTGTTTGGGGACCTAGCATTCTTCCCTAGGCAACTTCCTAGACAAGAAACCTTTCCTGGAGTTCTGGAGTTCTCACAATGAGGGTTTGGACTGCCTTCACTGAGCACCTGGTGGAATGTGGCCTTCTATTGTCAAGCGCTAAGAGGGCCATACTGAAGCCTTAATTTTTGGAAAACTATTTCTGAAGTGCTGGCCACGGACAAAATATGTGAGTGATAAATAAATTGAACACCATCTCTACTGACTGAGACTCCACTCTGATAAGGAAACGCATAGACTGAGTAGATAAACACATTGCTATTCGAAGTTGGGAATGAGATATGACAACCATAGGAGCAGAGTACAGCGAATACAATGCATATGAACGCAGGAGGCAGGCCTTCAGGGTTTCAGACAGAGCAAGGGCAATATCACTACAGCAGAAAGATGTGAAGTGAACTTTTGCTTGTGAGAAGGAGTTAGTCATTAGAGAGAAGCAGGGGGAGGGATGCTTCAGGGGAGGGTGATTATTCTGCAAATGGACAGAAGCAAAGAAGGAGGAGTTATTTCAAAATCTAAATGCCAAAGAAGAAGATGGGGAAGAGTTAACGTGAAGAGGGTGGGTACAATGAGAATGCTGAAAATGCTCAGTCTCTCCAAGATTGAGTTTTTAGAACTAAAAAGAAATAAAATGGAAATTACACAAGATTTTTTTTCCACAAACAGCCTTATTAATATATGATTACCTCAGGAAACCCAGGTGTTAAAAATAATGTTCAATAGTTTCAGTATATACAGATTCATCCAATCTTTGCTTTATTTTCTTTTCCTCTTACTTTGATAAAATACCCTGACAAGAGCAACTTGAAGAAGCAAAGGTTTGTTTGAATTACAATCCATGTTACAGCAGTCACTGCGAGGTTATCAAAGGGGAAGCTTCAAGCGGTGGGTCACATTACATCCCAGTCAAGAGGTGTGAGATGAGGGGAGGTTGGGGTAAGGGGAGGTTGGGATGAGGGGAGGTTGGGGTGAGGGGAGGTTGGGGTGAGGGGGGTTGGGGTGAGGGGGTTTGGGGTGAGGGCAGGTTGGGCAGAGAGAGGTGAAACCGTGATTGGGCTGGGGAAAATTAATTAATGAAAAAATTTTAAAAGAGCAGAGATCAAGCAAGAAATTAATCTCCACATTCTTGTGCTAATCTTGCTTTCTCTACTCATATGATCCAAGATCTCCTTTCCAGGAGCTCGTCACCCACAGTAGATATACCTTCGCCCTAATCAAGATAATACCAGCAGACACACCTACAGGCCAAACTGATTAGGTGATTCCTCACTGATACTGCTTTGAGGTGATTATACCTTGTGCTGTGCTTACAGTACAAACCAACCACCATTAAGGTGTGGTTTGTTCTTTATTGTAGATAAGTGTCCAAAGCAAACAATCTGTTTTTAGTTTATAGTATAGTAGCATCTAGAGAAACCACAGTACTGCACAACTCTCTCTCCTTTATGTTCCAGAATATTATATTCTGACTGACTTGAATACCTTGCACAAAAGCCTTAAAGTTATTAAGCAGTGACTTTTCGTCTGCTTTCTGTCTCTAGATTTGCCTATTCTGACTATTCTTTTTAATGTAATCCTGTACTTATTATGTGGCTTTTGCTTCTAGAGTCTTGATTTAATGTGATTTATCCAAACATCAAAAATAGCTCTATTCACAATCACAGTCATGCGGAGGTGAAAACAATTAAATGTTTATGCACAAATTGATAAATAATAACAAATGTATTTCAATTTTATATAATTTATATAATTATACAACAGGATTGTTATTCAGCTACAAAAAGAAGTGATCAGAATAAAAATGAGTCATTCTTTAAATATTATAGTATAGAACATATATGGAACATTTTTTTGGAAGATTGGTGTGTGTGTGTGCGCGCGCGTGTGATGTGTGACAGTGTGTATGTGCATGTGTGGAGATCAGAGGACAACCTCAGGTATTGGTCATTACCTTCCATCTTATTAGAGACAGGCTTTCTCTTGTTCTCTAATGTATGTGACAGGCTAGTTGGCCTGTGGACCTCTGCAGATTGCAGTTGCCACATCACTGCAGAAGTACTGGGATTTCAGCTGTGTACTAGCGAACCTGTATTGGATTTACATGGGTTTTGGAGATTCTAAATCAGGTCTTCGTGCTTGAGTGACAAGCGCTTTACCCACTGAGCCTGGAAAAGTTTTCAATAAGGACACAAAAGAACGCATTAATTTTTGAAAATTCTAATTGTCTGTGTAGTGAAGGGCTGATTGAAAGAAGAAAAAGAAGATGAGATAAAAGATTGTAATTGATGGAAGTATTTGCTCAGATAGGAAGCTAGCATCAGAGAGAGGGAGCCTGGCACATTAGGAAGATGTGTGGAGGCAGAATCATCAGGTTTAGCACCTCACTGAATTTAGAGACGGCAATGGAGAAAGAAATCAATGCCGGCCACAGGTGAAGAACCCAGCTGTCACACGTGAGGCACCAGACAGTAGAACACAGACCAGGAGAAAAGCCAGTTGCAAGGAAGTGATTTTGTCCAATGTGTGTCAGCAGGGGTGTAGAGGAAATAGGCCTTGTAAGGAGTGATCTCTTTTTAGAAATGATATTCTCTGTAGAAATGTGTACAACATAGAAAGTTCCTCAAGAAAACATTTTAATACTATTTTCAGCATCTAAGTAGATATGAGACATACTCTGTTCTTAATATAAATGCAGTTGCAGTATAAATGGGTACCTGGAACCATGGAACTGGCCTGGACTTGCTACCTTGAGAGGCATGTGTTATGGATGTAGATGTCAGAAGTCAATCTCAGATGATCTTTGGGCTCTGATCACGTAGGTTTTTTTGTTCTTTTGTCTTGTGTTGTTATTTGTTATTGTTGTTACTGGGTTTTTGTGCTGTTTTGTTTTGTGAAACAATGTCTTTCACAAGGATGGGAGCACACTAATTCAGTTAAGAGGCAGAGGAGTAGGCTCTAAGGATCCTCTTGTCTCCACCTCCCCAGGATTGAGATCATAAGTACATGCCACCATATACATTTTAGGTCCTGGGGATTGGACTCTGGTTCTCCCGCTTGCATAGCAAGTCCAAAGTTAGTTCTAAAAGGGCAGACACAGAGAGTCTGTTGAGGTCAGAAGTTTCTCCTATGTTTTGCAGTGAATAATCACTAGAGCTGACTTCGAATATATCAATACCCCAACATACTTCACTTTCTTCCCTCCATAACACTGACTGTTTTCTCGGCTCTTTATATTTCCCACTTACAGGTAGAAATCTCTACCCAAGAAGTGGTCAGAGGCCTGTGTCAGAGGCCTCAATGAAACAGGAGAAAGAGACAGTGCATTCGAAGATACCTGAGAGCGCTGGGCCTTCTTGGTGACATTCTTCCGAAAATACATTTACCTCAGCTTAAGAGAGGCTCTAAAGGAGACTGTGACAGAGAGAGAAAACAGTTCATACATTATGCTAGGTTGTCTGTAAGCACTCAGTTTCCTGGCTCCACTGTGGTTTTGTATGTGTTCATGTGTTTGTGTGTTCATGTGTGTGGGTACACATGCATCGGTTTGAGCATGTGTGGAGGTCGTTTGACCAGGTATGTGGAGGTCCAACAAAATTCTTGGCCGCTGCTCCTCAGACTCCATCCACCTTAGTTTTTGTTTGTTTGGGAGGTTACACCCTTGTACCACCATTGCTAACTTCTTGAATTGAGATCCTCTCACTGTCCATAAAACAAGAACTTTCTAGGCTGAGCCATTGCCCCAGCCCTTCCAGATTAGCTCAGTGACAAACTTTGAACTGCTGTCACTGCTTGGAGACTGAAAGTGACAGGCCGTGGTTCAGTCAGGAGGGCTACCACATCCCTCTGTCCCTCACTGTGCCCTCCCCCAGGAACCTACTGTGCTTTTGCCAGACATTTTCTCCTGGCCAAGGAAACACAAGCCCCCAGCGCATCTGCCTCCTCACCAGAGGGTGTTGCTCTTGTTGCTTGTTTGTTTAATTTATATTATCACAAACCCAGTCAGAGATGATCTTTCTAATTAGGAGGCATGCTTTGTTAGTCTGTATAGACACCATCCCCACACGGGCCTCTTTCCCCTTCTGTCAGAGCAGAGCTTTCTCCTCTCCTTCAGTCATGGTTTTCAGATCCATTACATTTTGTGCCTAACACTTTCTAAAATTTTAGACAGATTAAAAAAAAATGAAACAAGCTATTTAATCACAAAATGTGACTTCCTCATTATCCCTTTCCTATGAAACTTGATTGAAGGGTGGATGATATGTGGTATTTGTTACAGGAATTGTTTAACAAATTGTGCCAGATTGGGTGGCGTGCAGAAATACAAATGCATTCTTTCACATTACTAAGAACAGAGTTCTAGAGTTAGCCTGCCATCAAATCCAAGTCCCTCCCAAGTCTCCAGGTGGATGTGCTCTGTTACTCTATACAGTTTCAGGCAATGCTTAACTTTCCTTGGCTTGTGACTACAGCACTCGAATGTGTGCTGTATTTTCATATTACCATCTCCAATTCTGTCCCTGTGTTTTCCTTAGTGGAGGAA
This sequence comes from Ondatra zibethicus, assembly GCA_004026605.1. NCBI lineage: Eukaryota > Metazoa > Chordata > Mammalia > Rodentia > Cricetidae > Ondatra > Ondatra zibethicus. The sequence goes on along the minus strand of PVIU01003537.1, from coordinate 68,413 downwards.
TTTTATGAGGATATGTCCACGCTGTGTGAGGTGTACTGCTGTGATTGCTATAATAAAGAGCTGGATGACCATTAGCTAGGCAGGAAGAGGTTACTCAGGACTTCTGCAGACAGAGAGAACTCTGGGAAGAATAAAGGTGGAGTCACCAGTCAGACACGGAAAGGAGACAAGAGGTTCAAGGTGGAAAAGAGATAATGCCATGTGGCAGAGAATAGATTAAAATATATGGGTTAATTTAAGTTATAATGAAGTGTCCAGGGGTAGAAATATAAAAATATAAAATTATAAACCTATAAGAAATGGGAACGGACCATCATAAGCTTTGTCAGTAGCAAGAGATTAACTTTTAACCACGGCTTTTTAACTTACAGTTAGCACCTCTGTCAACAGCCAGGGGTTAATTTTTAGCAGTAACCCCCTGACCCACCCCTTACCACTGACAACTGCTGTGGACCAAAGTTAACTTTTAATAAAGGTTTGTGCAAGACCCCATCCCATAAACTTTAACCAAGTGTTCCTATGTGACTTTCGGCTTCACATTGTTTGGTGTCCTTCCCTGTAGGAAACTGGCTGTGCAATGAAAGTTGTAAAGTTCTTTATAAATACTATTAGCTGGGAAGAAAATCTGCAGGCCTCTGTAAACACCATTTGAGCCAAAACCTTGTTATCAAAAATTGTAAATCTTAAAATGCAAAATGACTCTAAGCTTTACCTCAAAATTATAAAATTTGTCCATGTTTAATGTTTACTTCTTGCTAAAAAGAGGGAGTCAGAACCCACTCCTGTTACCATAGTTTCAGAAGCTCAGACCCTGGCTGTAGTCTCAGCTAGCTGACAAACCTTGTGTGCCCCACGGTGATATTATTTTTTTGGAATAAAGCTTACTTCTGGTTTCATAGACTTTGGTGGTCTGCCCTCATCATTGCACAACCCCAGACCCAACAATAAGAGCTACTTGAGACAAGCTTAAACTAAACACCAACCTTCAATAATTAATAATAAGTCTCTGGGTCATTATTTGGGAGCTGTTTGGTATGACTTTTTCTGTCTGACCCTCTACAGAAGATATTTGTAATTAAATTTAAGGTGACATAGGATGATCATGTCCAGAGGTTTGAAACTGGTTATACACACAAGGACCTTTTTGTCAGGTGTGTTACAACTCAGATTGATCAGTAATTTAGATGTGAGCGTCTCTAGGATTTATCCATTCGGCTTACTGTAGAGTAAGATCAAATGGAATGTATGACAGAGATTAACTCTGTTGCTCTCAGAAGAATTTTGCTAATTGCCATCACTAGTAACAGACAGGGTACAATATTTCTTACTCTTCAAAGCTAAAGCCCAAATGAACCAGTAGCTAAAGTCTATTCTAAAACATATTGTTTTTCTCCAAGATAAGTCTTTTATAGAAATACATATAATTACGAGGGTTACTTTATTAAATAATTTATGTTCTTTATAAAACTGTGGAATACTAGTTATGAGATCCAATCTGCTTTTGTTGCTCTATATATCTCCAGACATTTTTATCTGCTAATAAGCCTGCATATTGAAGACCTCATCCCAAGATTATTCTAAATATATACACATACACAATCTCACTTAATTGTTTTATAAGTCCTAAGAATAATCTATGACAGTCCTTCTCTTAGGATTTGATGAGTGAGTTTAAAGTTACACACGCACACACACAAACGGAGGCAGGGAGGACAAGGGGACAGGCAACATATCAAATTGGGTTCTCAAAACACCTAGCAGAAGCTGACTAAGGGACCCCCTTTGTCCCTTTAAGGTAGACAGCTGGAGTTCTCCATGGAGAAACTCAGGCAGAGTTGGGTGTCCTCCGGTTATGCTTCCAAGTGAAAAACAAATAGAATAGCTATAAATGACATCATCAAATCTGACAGCCAGCAGAATCCAATCAGGGAAGTCAGAAACAGTTGCCTAGAGTTACCCCTGAGCTTTCTCTCCATGGCTGAGCTTCCCCACTCCTCTCCGCTCTGCAGGCACATTTATATCAGAGGATAAAGAGTAGCTGAGTCTTTAGATCCTGGAAGGGGATGTCTAGGGGTGATTTACCTCCTGGCTGTGCTCAAGGACACAATGTTTTTACTCTAACAATTTAGCCTCCTGTTCTCAAGGACATGGTGTTTGAGTCTTGGGCTTTTTTACCCTCCCTGTCACAGAGTTAGGAGGCCCATCCCATGCCCAGACAAGGGGCCTTAGAGGACATATTGAGATAAACATTCTTAGGTCTGAAAGGGACAAGGGGAGGGAGGAACAACCTTGCTTCCAGAGCCAGCTTCTCAGTGAGCTTAAACATGTGACAATTTCCCAATACAGTGTACCTTACCTTAATTATCTGACCCAGAAATCTCTCTATTTATAAAAAAGGGCGGAAACAACTGCTCTCAACACTACTGTAACCTTGATCCTTGGTTCCGCCTTTGGCAGGGAAGTTTTTATGCACTTATTTAACTGTGCTTCTTTAGAAGGTGCTACCACACTTAGAAATAGATCTGACCTTTCCGTGAAAATCTTGACAGGAGAACAACACTGTTTGATTGTTTAGTCACACTGACAAGGATTCTCCAGCTTATCTGATACTGCCACTTTGATTTCCTCTCAAAGCAAGGGACTGCAGAGCACAGCCCCATGAAGTTAATTAATTATGGAAATGGGCTTGTGTGGTGCTTGAAAATGAGGGTTTAGGGAAATTGCTCAGGGAAACATTTGTGTGGTTGGGCAGGGCACATTTGCACATTGTGCAATACCCCATCAGACGAGCAGTACTCCTGAAGAAAGACAACAATGCAAGATCTGAGATACTTCAGGTCCAGTGCTGGTCCCTGCCTTCCACACAAGTGTATATTCATGGTCCCTCACTTGAAATAATGAATACTTATTTCTCAACTTCAGTTGGTGCTGTCATTATATTCTCAACAAAGGAAGTCTCCAGACATTATTATCTTTTGGAAATATGTCTTGGTGAAATCTCTGTCATTAGAATGATAAAGCAAACTGTAATAGTAAAGTTTTCTATATAAATCCCTCAGAAATATTCTTAGTATTAAACCAAAAAAATCCAAAAGAGTCATTATATCTCACATTAAAACATATTAATTGATGTGTGGGACAGTTAGTGTTAATAGTCAACTTAACACAATCACCTGAGATATTGACGCCAGGGCCTGTCTATGACGGATTATCTTGAGTGGATGAATTGAGGAGGTAAGAACTGTCCACTATGGGGGTCATCATTCCTTGACTGTGAGTCTAGATTTTATAAATGGAGAAAGGGAACTGAATAACAGCATGTATGCAGTCATTGCTCTTTGTCTACTCAGAGTCATGATGTAGCCAGCATGTATGCAGTCATTGCTCTTTGTCTACTCAGGGTCATGATGTGGCCAGCATGTATGCAGTCACCACTCTCTTTGTCTAGTCAGGGTCATGATGTGGCCAGCATGTATGCAGTCACCACTTTCTTTGTCTAGTCAGGGTCATGATGTGGCCAGCATGTATGCGGTCATTGCTCTTTGTCTAGTCAGGGTCATGATGTGGCCAGCATGTATGCAACAATTGCTCTTTGTCTAGTCAGGGTCAGGATGTGGCAGCGTGTGTGCAGCTATCACTCTCTATATCTAGCCAGGGTTATGATGTGGCCAGCTGTTTTAAGTTTTCCATCTGGATGTCCTCATCATGAATTACTGAACATTGAACAGGGAAGATAGCGAGAGAAAAAAGCAAAAACACAGAACAAAACAACAGAAGAACCCTTTCTCTCTGAAATTGTGTTGTCAGAGTATATTATCACTGCAGCAGGAGAAGAAACTGAGGTGAAATGAAAGAAAAACCATGCTTTGGTTAGAAATACATTATTTTTATTTTTTTTTTAGACATTTGTTTTAGTTTCTTCTTTTTTTTGTTCTTAGATGAAGATAGACAGCTAGGCCTATCACATATTGCATATGGTCTATGAATAGATCCAGTGACATTGAAGAAAACCTCCAGGGAAATGGCCCCAGAGAACTTTTCACAATGTTTTCCTTCCTCCGTATTAAAGTAGAAGGAAGAGATCATGACATTAATTTCCTTGTAATTTCTAGACACTAATAGAACATATAACAAATAGCAGCTATTCAAACATTTACTAACATTGAATCAAGTACAAAATATTTTTCAGTTTCAATAAAATTGAACTGGAATAAGTTCTTTCTAGCTATTTCTCGTGTGTCTATTTAATAAGCTTGAAAGAGATTTTGCCTAGTGATGTTATGAGTATGAACTACGAATAGAACTCATAATGCTTAGGCTACAGCATTATGGAACTTGGAAGATACCACATTTTATATCGGCTATTTCTTCAGAAAGAAAATTATTTATCTAGTGGAATATGGAAGATAAATAAATACATGGAAGCTATACATACCGAAGGATGACTCTGAAAATCTTATCCTTTCCTGCAGGTCCTGACTGTAGGGATGATAGGAATGTGCCACCGCACCTAAATTATGCTACTGTGTTGGAGCTCAAGTCTCAGACTTCCAGCATACTAGACAAGCACCCTCTCAACTAAATCTTCCCCATAGCCTGACACTGTTTCGGTAATATTTTCCCAAGTGGTAATTTTATGTGGGTTCAGTGAGTAAAGGTACCTGCCACTGAGTCTGACAACCCAGATTTTAAGTTAGTGATCCTCATGGTAGAAGAGGACTCCTGAGAATTGTCTCCTGACCTCTAGCTGTGCACCACGGGACATGTGTGATTATCACATACGTGCACACAGGATCTACCACAAATGGAGTACAATAAAAATGAAAGGCAATTCTATGCCTTTGGTCTAATTTAACTTTTCAGCATGTTATTGATGTTATTTAAAGTTACTAAGATTGTTTAAATTCCCAGTAACAGCCTTAAAAGATTCATTTCTTTTGTTCATCCCCTAATAGTCCACCCAGTTAAAATACTATAAGAATAAGGTTTTATTCTTAACTTTTTACTTGAATTTTCAACTACATATATAGTTCCTCAGGGCATAAGTAATACATTCCCATTTCTGTTTCTTTTGCACATATTTCAGTGGTAGGCATAATATTCACAGGGGGTGTCCGTGCCTGTCTATCTCTGTACCAGGACTCTGTAACTCTCCAAATTCTTTATTTTTAGACCTTTCATTCAGTTTGTTCTCTGAGAATTTCATATTATAGAAAGAGAATCCTAACTATTGTGACACAAACCCACTATAAACTCCCTTCCGACCCTGTAATCCTTCCTCCTTACGGAACTGTTAAGGAAGATGAGTTAGAAAGAAAGTAAGAGCTAAGAGTTAGGGAGAAAGGCTGTTTAATGCTGCATTCTGAGCATGGTACAGCCTAAGTTCAGGAAGTTTCAGGCAGTTGTGGCTTCTTGCTGGGGGGTCACAGAAGGCTAGACACACTAGTAGTCAATTGTGGCTCAGTACTCTTCTCTGCTGAAGTACTGATTACTGATGAATTCTAGAGGAGAAATTGGTTTCTAAATTCTTTGTTCTTAAAATTGGCTTTCTAAAAGATCATCAAGATTCAACCTTTGATACAATGTACTGAAAATTAAATACAGATATTATCTGTATCCCTGAACATTCTAAGAGCCACACAATTGTTACCCAAAGTCTCTGTTCAGAGTATTAATCCATCAGGGATCATTTAGCCCTTTGTGTTTATGCAGATATTACTCAGCTGCCTAGGTTCTGCCTCCTCTTGTGCACTGAGCTAAATAGTTTTATTCTTAAATCTTAAAACAGTATAACTGTATGTCTGCATGTCTTTTTTTGCTGCCAGGATGGAACACAGATCACTAGATTTGTATCACAAATGTGATATCTATAGAGCCAATGCTGTATCTGGGTTTTCTAGAATAAAGGGGAATTTCTAAAAAAAACTGTGTGTGTGTGTGTGTGTGTGTGTGTGTGTGTGTGTGTGTACATCAACACACACATATATAATCAGAATTTTTTAAAATTATTCTCATATGTTATATTCCAACTGATGTTTCCCTCCCTCCACTACTCCTGTTAATGCCAGGCAGTTTTTATAACGATACTATAGAGTACAGCTTGAAATCTGGGCAGGTGATAGCTCAACAATTATTTTACTGCTTAAGGTTGTTCTGGCTATCCTGGGTTTTTATTTTTCTGTGTGAAATTGAATATTGTTCTCTTAAGTACTGTGAAAAATTGTGCTGGAATTTTGGTGGAACTGAATCTGTGGATTGCTTTTGTTAAAATGGGCATTTTAACTATGTTGATCTTACTAATCCATGAGCATGGGTGATCTTTCCATCTTCTGTTATCTTCTTCAAATTCTTCCCTCCATGTCTTGAAATTATTGTTATACAAGTCTTTCACTTACTTGGTTAGAGTTACCACAAATAATTTTATATTATTTGTGGTTATTGTGAAGGGTGTTGTTTTCCTGATTTCTTTCTCAGCCCATTTGTTGTTTGCATATATGAGGGTTACTGATTTTTTTCTAGCTATTCTTGTATTTATGTATTTCTCTGAAGGTGTTTATCATATGTAGGAGTTCCTTGGTAGAATTTAGGGAATCGCTTAAATATACTATCTGCAAATAAAGATATTTTGACTTCTTCCTTTACAATTTGTATCCCCTTGATCTCTTTGAGTTGTCTTATGTTCAAGTACTATATTGAATTGATACGTTGAGAATGGACAGCTTTGTTTGTTCCTGATTTTGGTGGAATTGCTATGAGGGAGGGAGTTCCATGTTGCTGAACTATTGAGATATGTCTGTCCTGTGGTCCTAGCTATTAGAGTTTCCATTGTGAAGTCAGGTTTAATTCTAATAGGTCTGCCTTTTTATGCTACTTGACAATTTTTCCTTACAGCTTTTAATATTCTGTCTTTCTTCCGTATGTTTAATATTCAGATTAGTGTGTGGCTAGGGGACTTTCCTTTCTGAGTCAATCTATTTGGTGTCCTGTACACTTCTTGTACCTTTACAATCGTGTCCTTCTTTAGGTTATGAAAATTTTCTTCCATAATTTTATTGGAAATATTTTCTGGGTCTTTTAGCTGGATTTCTTCTCCTTCTTCTATCCCTCTCGTTCTTAGGTTTGGTCTTCTCATGGTGTCCCAGATTTTCTGGATGTTTTGTGTCAGGGACTTTTTAGATTTAACATTTCCTTTTACTGATGTATCTACTTCTTCTATCATCAGAGAATCTGCCTCATAGTCTATCTTCCATCTCTTATTATTTTTTTTTTTTGGTGATGTAGTTCCTGTTTGCTTCTCTAGATTTTCCATTTCCAGAATTCCCTCAGTTTCTATTTTCTTTAGTGCTTCTATTTCCATTTTCAGGTCTTGAACAGTTTTATTCATTTCTTTCAACTCTTTTTTTTCCCTTAGATTTCTTTAAGGGATTTGTTGAATTCCTCTTTCAGGACTTCTATTGTCTTCATAAAGTTGGGTTTCAGCTGTGTTGAACCTTCAGAACTTGCTGTATGGTAGGATAACTGGGCTCCAGTGGGGACATATTGTCCTGGCTGTTGTTGTGTTCTTACACTAGTGTCTAGGTGTATGGGTTTGGGGTGCTTATAGGTGTAGGTGACAATTCCCGAATTTTCCTTTGTAGGATAGATGAGTGTTTTGTTTCTTTATTTCTGTTTCAGTTTTGGTCTTCTGGTCTTTGTGGCCTGGAGTTCTGGCAGCCAGCAAGAACTCTGGTCCACCAAGGACTCCCCATCTGAATTGGAGGCTGGACTTCTGGCAGTTAATATGCTCTTTGGTCAAGGAGGGAGATGTTGGTGATTGGACACAGTGATGAGAAGGGGAGAGGTGGTAATGAGGATAGTGTCAGGGGTCACTGAGAGAGTAGAGTAGGGTGGGCCACCTATCTAGAGTTTTAGAAACCTGTATGGCCTCTGGTCCAGGAGTGAGTCTCTGCCTGAGTGTCCTACCTGTTCTTCTGGCTGGTATGGCCTGTACCTTATAAAATCAAAATTTATTATGTGAGATTTAAAATAATAACAAAGGCCAAACTGCATCTGAGACACTGAAAGCCCAGCATATCATCCTTGAAGCTGATGACTCAACAGTTGGGGTAGTCCCAGAATAGTGATCTCTTGCTGGGAGGCAACCAATAGTCACTCAGTCCACAAGGCATGGTGCCTCAATAATACCAATATGGAGACAGAATTTCAGAAAGTTCCTGGAAAGCTGCCAGCAATCCCTATTCCACGGAAACTTGGAAATATTGGTTCTACAAAGCAGACAATTCCCCAGTTGAGACTCCCTACTCAGATGATTCTAATGTATGACTACTTTGCACTGAAACCAATCATAATAGTGATCTTGACAGCCTACATATTGGTCATTTTGACTAAAGATAGAGAAATGTGTATTCTGACAGATTTCTTAAAACCAGAGCTTTGTGAATATTTTACCTTTATCACTTGTATAAAATTTGGTCAGTTATTTATGCTGCCTAAGCCTTGGTTTTCTTATTTCTGCTTTAATAATATTTGTGTGTGTGTGTGTGTAATCATATGCATGTAGGTATCTAAAATGGTCAGAAGAGGGCGTCAGAATCCCTAGAGTTGAAGTTAAGGGAGCTTGTGATCGTCATGTGATAGGACCAGAACTTGAGTCTTCTGCAAAAACAGTAACTCTTCCTTGCTTAGCTATCTCTAACCTGTTTCCTCAGACAGCATTAAACACACCATGCTGTACTGACTGTGGGATTTAACAACAAAAATTTCTAACTAATGAGGATGAATTTTACGCCATGTAAAACAAGACTATATAGACTCAGAATATGTGAAATAGTTGTTGTCCTTTATAGCAGCCGTAGTTCAGTCCCCAAGTTGCAATGATATGGAATATGAGTGGTAGCATTCCTTAAAAAAGCAAATTCATACTTTATAAAGACTCAAGTTCAACACCGTCTCCAGGAACAAGGTTTGTGTAGGCAGGGAAGGTAGGGCTTTAGCATGCTGAGACAGAAGAGGAAATCATGGTATAATTAACAATAAACAGAAAAGTAAACTTTGCACATACAAGCAGAAATCAAAAATGCACTTCAGAAGAAATGCTTAAGGTCTTACAAAACATACTAAAGATCCATGAAGTTATTTTAGAATTTATTCTGTGTAACAAAATGCTGAGGACAGATAATGAAGTTGAAGTATTTGTTCTGGATAGCAAGATGTCAAGTCCATCTTCCTATTTGATATTCTAATATTAAATTAGGATATTACTTTACAAGGGAACATAAATTTCTATTTATCTTAGAGACAGATTTTTTTATTGTCACAATATAAACTTCTGAAAAATGAAACAAATGTGTACTTTGTATTGAACTTTATTTTATATAACAAGTGGTTCAGTACCAGCTAAGCTTCATGGATTATTATTTTTCTCTGTCAGGTAAAGTATTAAAAGACAAGAAAAATGTTTATAGCAGAACCAAGTTTATTTTTAAGTGTTGCAGACTCTTCAAGTACATGAAGAGGTATGTTCAGAGCTGAGTATTGTTATCTCTAAAGTTGTTTGGGATCATTTTCCTGTAGAGTGCCTCACTTGGTTATCTTCTCCACTTCACTCCCATATTTGGTCTACAGACATCCATGTGACCATTATATAGTGGGGGTTGGATGTAGCCAGTCTTTCTTGGTGGACTTTCTTTTGAACACTAGCCCCCAGATAATAACACAGAGACTTACTATTAATTATGAAAGATTGGCCTTAGCTTAAACTTGTTCACAACCAGCTCTCATAACATAAATTAACCTGTTTATATTAATCTATGTCTTGCCATGTGACTCATCACCTCTTATCCACGCTGTATGTCTGACTCCTCCATGTCTTTCTGGCTTAATCCCTCGTACCTCAGATACTACTGGAATTGCTCTCTTTCCCTGGAAGTCTGATATGAGATGTCCTTTTTTATATATGTTGCTTTTATTGGCTAATGAAAAAAGCTGTTTTGGCCAATGGCTCAGCAGAGTATAGCCAGGCTAGAAGAGATAAAAAGAGAGCCTGGGTGGAGTCACGGAGGTGTCATGCAGCTGCCGAAAGGAGAAGGACATGCTGAAACCTTAGGAAACTTACTGGTAGCAACAACCGCGCGGCACTACACAGATTGATTGAAATGGGTTAATTTAAGACATAAGAGCTAGGTAGAAAAATGCATGAACCATTGCCGAAATAACTTTTTTCATCAACCAATAAAAGCAACACATGTACAGAAGGACACCCCACATCAGAAGTTCCTCTTATTCTCTCCTGCCTAGCTACTGTCCATGCAGTTCCTTTTTAAAACCAATCAGAAGGTACCTTGGTAAAGACACAGCTTCACAGTGTACAAAAAGATTATCCCACAACAATTGGGTCTTTGTTTCCATCAATGAACAACAACAACAAAAATAATTGCAATAGGCCCCTGCATAGAGTCTGCTGACTTGTTGATCAGCTGGGATGATCACTGTGACATGGCAAGCACAGAGAGACTCACTGCATGTGGGGGGAAACCAGCTAACTTACAGAGAAGTAAAAACTTGGTGACAGGGCAAAAACTATAAAGGAATGGAAACGTTCTACCTATCATTGGAGACAAAAGCCATAAGGAAGTCAGAATGAAGCTTTTCATGGTCCCCCTTTCTCCATCCTTGGAGACCATGGACTGAGTTTGTCAAAATATATGATAGATTAGACAGCCAAATTTTAGTTTATATAAAACCCATTAGAGGGCTAGTGAGATAGCTGAGTGGGTGATCCCTAGTACCTACGTGATGTGGGAGAGAATGGGATCCTGAAAGTTGTCCTCTGACCTACACACACACACACACACACACACACACACACACACACACACACAGTGAGAGAGACATCTGTAATAAAATTTCAAAACAAAATAAATCTCTATAGACTGCTCCAATAAATATCTTTTTAAAAAGAGAGGAATAATTTCACCTTTGCCTACATACTCAAATAAAACTGATAAGACAAAGCAGGTCTTAGTAAAATGAAATGCTTGACATCATGCAGCCATCTCCTTATGTTTTATCTGCCATGCATATGCTTCCTGGTGAGGGAGAGAGGATGAGAGACTGTCCCATTGCTGCAGGATATAGAATGGAAATCCCAGTAATGAGATTTAGGTTAAAGAAATTATCTTAATCAAGTATTTGTTAACTGTAGATGTGTTGGCAGCTTTCTGCCTTTCATGGGTTTTGATTTTCTTCATTTTCTCTTTGAGCTTAGTCTTCTTCTGAAGTAAGAGTGAGCATGTAGATATGTGTTGTTTGAGACTTTTCCTGAGAAGATAACAGACATGCATGCACACACACACACACACACACACACACACACACACAATCCTCCTGGCAGAAAGGGAACTATCACAAACTACAGTAACAGTTGAACTAAAGCCCAACTTGCTTAACCAACAAGTCTTTTTGTTGTGGTTACTAACAGGAGGCTCACTGAAGGATGATTTACAGGAGCAGAGTCAATTCAAAACAACTCTATCAACAAAAAGACCATCCTAACATGAACAGATATTCAAAAAGCTGCAATCTGTGTGAAAGTCTTTAGCAGGCCAGAACATGGTAATTGTGCTGCAGACAGATTTTTGCCTTGCTCTTCTCCTCATTCCCTCTTCCTTGCTAAATTATTAGATTACATTGCTAGAGCTAGCCACCAAAGCCTATTTCTTTTTTTCCCATATTCTTTTATTTTTTCCATTCAAAAAAAAATAAAATTTTTACATTTCCTCCCCTTTGCCCAGTCCCCTTCCACTCCCCCCCTCCTCTCCTCCCTCCCCCTGCTTCCTTAAAAGATGGCATGGTGCCCTGCCCTGTGGGAAGTCCAAGGTCCTCCCCCCTCCATCCCGGCCTGGGAAGGTGTGCATCCAAATAGACTAGGTTCCCAAAAAGATAATACATGCAGAAGAGATAGGTCCTCTGAATGTGGCTGCCAATGGGGCACACTGAGAAGCCATCAACATTGACACCAGGCCTATTTCTTTATTTGGCCACTTCCTCTTGCTGAGACTGACTACCAAGTTCCTGCTGTCAAAGCACTGAAGTCCAGAAATCAAAAGCCCCCTTTTGGCTACCCTAATTAAACATGTCCAATAAGAATGATATACCTTTTCCTAACACAGAGTTTCTCCTTTTACCTTTAGAAACTGACCTTTTCCTATGGACCGTGTCTGTCTCCTCTCTATCCAGAGGCAGTCCTTTGTCCCTCTGGGACAAATAGTCCAGAGTTCTTTTCCTCTTCTCCCTTGTCCTTTATTTCTCGTCGTTGTCTCTTATTTCCTGCCCTTTGTCCCTCTAGGGCAAACAAATCTCCTTAATGCTGAGAACTTGGTCTTGGGTTGTCTTGTGCAAACTTTCAGGTCCTTTCACGAGGAACCCTACACAATTTGCAGGCAGCTGAGTAAATCCATGACTTTCCTGTTAACAGCACAATCTGCTTCCCCCTGCATTCTATGCCTCAATGGATCTGTGTGCTGGCTGAGTTTTATGTCAACATGACACAGGCTAGAACAATCAGAGAGGAGGGAGCCTCAATTGAAAAAAAATGCCTTCATGAGATCTAACTGTAAGGCATTTTCTTAATTAGTGATACATGGGAGAGGGCCCAGCCAATTGTGGGTGGTGCCATCCCTGGGATGCTAGTCCTGGATTTTATAAGAAAGCAGGTTGAGCAAGTCATGGAGGAGTAAGCCAGTAGGGAGTACCCTTCTGTGGTCTCTGCATCAGCTCCTGCCTCCAGGTTCTAGCTCTGTTTGGAGTTTCTGCCCCGGCTTCTTTCAGTGATGTGAAGTGTAAGACAAATAAGTTCCCCCCCTCCAGCTTGCTTTAGGTCTTAGTGTTTTATTGCAGAAACAGAAACACTAAATCAGTCTGTAACCCCAGGGAGGTTGAATCTTTCAAGTTTCATCTCCCAAGGTGTGTAAGTGTATTTCCTTCCAGAGGCTCATGAGCTCCTCCTCTTTCCTGAAGGGAATGTGTCAACTGGGAGGAAATTGGCTACACAGCAGCAGGCAGTTTTAACATGAAGGGGCCTTGCTCCTCCATCAGAACTTCCATTCCAAATGATCACAAGATAGCCCTCAGATTTGAAGTCTCACCAATGTGAAACCATAAAGGATCCAAGAATTGACTTTTGAATTTAGCTTAGTATCACACTTTCATTTTCCATGACCTTGTAAATAAAGGCATAATTTTAGCAGGGTGTAGAGGTGAATAATTGTAATTTCTGCACCTGGAAGGAGTTACAAGCCAGCCTTGGAGTTACAGCGCGAATTCATCTCATGAAAACAAAGCACAGCAATCAATTAAAAAAAAAACAAATGAAACAAAAGGAAAAGGCTGCCAGTGTACATTCTCTAATATTCATACATGCATGCACATAGAGATAGTATATAATGTGTGTGTGGTTAGGATTATGCATATGTTGTGTATATATAGAAGAATTTTTATTCTTTGACAATTCCACACATATATGCCCTAAATCTGAGCGATGTTCAGCACCGAGCTTCTCCCATTCCCCACTCTGAAACCTTTCTTCACACAGCCCTCCTGTTTCAGCTGTTTTGTTTTCCTTTGAGTTGTATGCGTGAACATGGATAAGGGCTTAATTCAGTGGAACATGGCAAGTTCTCACAGGGTACACCACTGAAGAAAATGTCACCCACTTTCTCCAGCACCAATATGCCCATCTTCTTCTCTCAGGAGCCCATTCAGCATGCAGGATGAAATGATAAAAGGTCCAACATTCTGCAGGTCATTACAGTTGTAGTGAGTTCAGAATTGCAAAGACCCACTTCATCACCCAAAGATCATTGAGGGAGAAAAGCCTTTTCCATCTGATTCGTTGTGCTGGGCATAACTGCCCACTTCCTGAGGGCATAGTGTCACCTACAGATACTACAGAAGGACCTTCTGGGACATGAAGATCTGTTATGCATGAATGCACACACCAACCCAGGGTTCACATACCCCCAGGTCTTGATAGAGTTAGGGAAAATTAAGGTCACTTGTTCACATTTTTGCAGTTTCCCTGTAAAAATCACTTTTATAGATGCTTTCAGTAAAAACATTCTGACCTTACAATCTTGCCAAGGAGAGCTGAGAAAGTCTAGCATCAAGTCCACATATAAAATCAGAGAGGTGAATAACTTTCCCGTTGGTGACCGCAGGCACCCGTAGTCTCACACAGTACAGTTACAGTTCAGGGAGCACCACTATGCTGTTCGTTCCAGAAACCTCATGTACTGACCCAGTCATCAATGTTCAGCCAGCCAGATGTATGGTGTCCATACAGGTTCTCCCACAATTAGTCACGTGGCCTCCACGGAATTCTCATCCAGGGTGAAGTGGTGATCGATGACAACAGGAAGTGTGCTTATGAACCCCTTCCCCATGGAAATCAGGAAACACCTGTCCTCTCTGTCCCCAGCACTGATGTACCTGCTACCCTCCATGATGTAATGGACCTCCTCATCCAATTGCAGGTGGACCTAGAAGACCATTAGATCTTCTGCTCGGAAGAATTGGGAAGTGCACTTTTGCATGTGGTGCGGATGCCCATCCAGAAGTAGTCTCTCTCTCTCTCTCTCTCTCTCTCTCTCTCTCTCTCTCTCTCTCTCTCTCTGTCTCTCTCTCTGTCTCTCTCTCTCCAGAGCTTTTCCAGTTCTAAATCATTATCTTACTTGTCAGCATCCAACTTCCACTCCCAGTGTGGGCAGCTGCTCCAGGCACACTGGGCAGAGGGGCTGTGTTCAGTTGGGCAACCGTGGATCAGCCTCGAATTTGTCCATATGCCAGACTTGCTCATACTTATGCCTGAAAGCTGCTCTGGAGGGGGTGGGGCTGTGCTGAGCCGAGCTCATTAATACTTGTTTTCTACCAGGTGATTAATTCTAGGTTGTGTCAAGTCGACAACTAAAACTAACCAGCACAATTTATATATGATAAATATTTATCTGCTACACGAGTTCATAGCAGTTATGGCAGTGTGTATAATCCCCATAGAAGTTCAAACCAGACAAATTCCAAGCTTGAAGGAAGGAAGTGGACATGAAGTCCAACTCTTAGCCAAGAAACTCTTGACAATTGATATTGGTTGGGAAAGAAAGAGCTAGTTTTCTTTAAGAATTTTGTCACTGGTAGGTAGGTTGCACTCCAGTAGAAGGTCAGACATCCATCAGTATAGGCACCACAAATTGAACTTGATAGAGGAAAAATTTAAAAAAATAGGAACACAAAATAGGGTGGGTAGAAAAGGGGGGTGAACATGAGAGGAGTTGGGGGAGAAGATGAATATGGTCATAACACAGTACAAAATTCTGAAAGAACTATTTTTCTATTTTTATAAACTTTTATTAAGAAAAATTTGTGTCCTTTATTTTATTTTTGCTTTTTAACAAGAACAATTTAATGTTAACTTTTTTTTAATTTTAATTGCATCATTTCTCCCTTCTCTTTGTTGCTTCCCAAACTCTCCTATATGCCCTTCCTTGGTCTCTTTCAAATCCATGTCCTCTTTTTTTATTAATTGTTGTTACACATAATAATGTGTGTAATATAATTATGTATGCCTAAATACAACCTGATCACTCTGTATAATGTTACATATATATATGTTTTTAGGCCAACTGTTGTAGCATAGTATTTTAATTATGGAAATATGCATTACATTTGTTTATGATGCATTTGTTTAATTATGTAAAGATGTGTTGCTGTTTCACCTTGTTTGCCTAAGGCATTTGATTGGTCTGATAAAAAAGCTGAATGGCCAATAGCTAGGCAGTAGAGGGATCAGCAGGGCTAGTGGGCAGAGAGAATAAATAGGAGGAGGAATCTAGGCTTGGAAAAAACAGGAGAAGGAGTGAGAAAGAGAGGGAGACACCCATGGCCAGCCAGCTAGATGTTGTAGATTATACAGAAGGAAAGAAAGGTAAAAGTCCTGTGACAAAACGTAGATAAAGAGAAAAACTGGTTAAATTACAAGAGCTAGCAAGAAAGGAACATAAGATAAGGCTTAACATTCATAATTAGCATTAAGTTTCTGTGTCATGATTTGGGAGCTAGTTGGTGGTCAAAAAAAAAAAAAACCAAAAGCCTTCTAGAGCTGAACATTGGTACTGGGAATCGATTATGTGCCCTTCCCTGGGGAATGCTGCCCTTCCCAGTGCTCTCAGGCTTCCTAAGCTGTCTGTAGGTGTTTGTGTAGGGTTGAGGCCTCACGGGCTTTTGCTTCTCCACTTAGGCAGGTTTATTGCTGTTATCTTTGCTCAGCTTGTGTTTAGGCTTCATAATGATGAAATTTTATAGGTGTAATTCTTTCTACCCTCTCTTCCACAATGTTCCCTGAGACTTAGGTAGAGGAGTTGTTTTGTGGATGCATCTACTAGGACTGGGCTCTACATCTCTGCATTTTGATTGGATGTCATTATCTACAACGGTCTCCAATCTGTTGCAAACAGAATTTTTTTTGATGAAGGCTGAGGGCTATACTTATCAGTGGACATAAGAGAAAATATTTAGAGTGTCGTCAGAATTATGTTGATTAGTTAGGTGATGGTTAAAGGATCTTTTCCAAGATCCTTCCTTGACTTGATTAACCTTTGGTAGTTGAAAAGGCTTCCAGTAGCAGCCATGATTCCCTTCTTGTTGAGTTGGTCTTAAATTCAAGTTAGAGAGCTCTTGCTCACTGCCACTATATGTGTTCCACTACTGTACTCTAAGGGTTATCCTACTGTGCTGGATAGTCTCATGCCAGCTTGACACACAAACTAGAGTTATCTGAAAGGAAGGATCCTCAGCTGAAAAACTTCCTCCATGAAGTCTTGCTTTAAGGCATTTTCTTAATTAGTGATTGATAGGCCCAGACCATTGTGAGTGGGCTTGTGGTCCCTGGGCTAGTAGTCATGGGTTTTATAAGAAAGCTGGCTGAGTAAGGCAGGGGAAGCAAGCCAGTAAGCAACACTCATCAATGGTCTCTACATCAGCTTCTGCTTCCAAGTTCTATTCTGTTTGAGTGTCTTGACTTCCCTCAGCGATGGATTTTCTTCTGGAAGTGTAAGCTGAAATAACTACTCCATCAAGTTGGCTTGGTCATAGGGTTTCATCACTGCAGTAGTAACCCTAAGTAAGACACCTGCCATGTTGGTTGTTATTGTGGTACATAGGTGTCATAACTAATTGGGACCCATGGTTGCCTTCCTCCTTTTGGTACTGAAAACTAGTGCTCAGGGATTAGGTCAGTTATAGCTCAGGGCTCTCTGGGCCCGTGTCTGGAGTATATGATGTCTTCAGCAATAGTGACTTACTTCCTACTTCTTAGGGACAACCAGAGGCAAAAGAATAAGGTCTGTAATGCTTTGGGGTCTCTTGGAGAACCCTTACTAACAATTCAAAGGTGGTCTTCTCATGCTTGGTGTTGGGGTCTTTGATAGTTGGTCTTTGACTCTTAGGAGGGAACATTTTCAACCAGCCTAGATAAGAAATTTTCATTTAAGCAATAGATACATGGACATTTGTACAGAGACTTGAAGATGGATGCTTAAAAGAAATCACACACTAGCTCAGAACTGAGTATAACAAAGGGTTATTTATTTAGGGGTAGACTCACAGATCACAGTCCTCTGCATGAACAGGAACCAAATCCAGCAGCCAGAAAAGAGAGAGAATGCACACTTTACATCAGCATTCATAGTATAAGAGACCATGCCCAAGTGGGCAGGTAACGTAAAGGCACTGGCTGTAGGATTTCTTACAGCACAGACTTAGATGTAATATAGGGTCTTTTTTCAAGGCCTATAGTTAATAATATGATTCCTCAGGACCTCTATTGAAATCCTCATGGTTGTTTTGCCTTCCTCACTCCTTCCTCTGTATTATCTCCCTCTTCCTTCCCCTAACTAGAGCCTACTCTACCTTTTTCTCATTTATCCAGCCGACAGAGAACTTGTACCCTGTTATTTCCTACCCTGCATGCAGGCAGTAGTTCCTTTTCAACTTCCTGATCTCTAAAGTTACTCCAGGTTATGTACACACATCTGAAAATTTGGAGCTAGGAGCCTCTGATGAGAGGGATCATGTGACACTTGTCCTTCTTAATCTGGCTTTCCTCACTAAACATGATTTTTCTATTTCCTTTCATTTACCAGCAAAATTCATGATTTCACTTTTCTGAAAGAACTAAATTTAAAAGGAAAAGTAAAACAAAACTTTGCCTTATCAAAAACTTGTAACTCCAGGCTCTTTTAAATTCCTCCCCTAGTTCTCACAATGTCTCAGTCTCATGACTGACTGGGAACTATGGCTTCTCACTGTTGGTTGACTTCAGTTTCTCTTTTAGATGAAGTTTCTCAGCATCTACTCTCTCTGAGGATTCCATCCCTCACTTTGAAGTCAATGGTAGTTTATTGCTAAAAGCTTTGGCATATTGCTTTGTCATAGCTATGGCTTAGTTCATCTCAGGTACCGTAAGAAACTGTCTTGGCATTCCATCTGATCCCGCTCCAACATATCCAGGAAAACCGTAAGGAATAGCCCCGGGATCAGAGCAAGCCTTAGAAGGTTCTGCATTAACCACTGATGGGAATTCAGTGAAGAACCATATGCTCCCAAACACTTTCATGATTCAGTTTACTCCACACTCTGTTAATTATCCATTTGCAATCTACCCTTCAATAAAGGACTTGAAGGAATGGAGTTAGGTTAATCTTTAATCACTGAGAAACTGTCAGTTTCTTGCAGATAAACTCTGACAGATCCTTAAATAATGGGATTTAATGTAGCCATGAATATAGAGCTCTTGCACAAACAAGGACTCCCCACAGCCAACAAATTACAAAACCACAACAGCGTCAAGGCCATGGTACTACCTAGGCTGGAACAAACTTGACTCTAGCAGGAAATACCTGACCTTGTTTTGTTCCCATCTGCCTCTAAATATTTGTCATCAACAGAGAATGCACTATGCTTGCTGAGCTCCTTAAATAATTTACTAAAAGATCAAATAACCCAGAAGCCATAAACAAAAGCACCAAGAGAAAGAGATAGACATTAAAATATAAAGAATTGAGAATTTCAGTGTTCTAAAGAGCACATGTACATGATTTCTTTTCTTAGGCTGTAGAAAATTCCCTCTCCTCAGTTATTGTACTAGGCTCTATTGAAATGCAAAACAAATTTGTACTTTTATTGTTTTAAAGAAGATCTTTTGAGAATTTGTAAGATAATGTTGAAGAAAAATTCCTAAAAGTAACATACTGGTCTATATAAAATAGCTAACATAAAACAGAGCTAAATGGGAGCCCACAGATATTAGGAGTATGCACGAATGATTAGTAATTAGGGGTTAAAAGAAAGTTACTAGAGTGCTGAGTATCAAGTTAACTAAGCTCGATGTGTGACTAGAAAAACAGTTAGAGATGGCAATGTTCTCTGTGTCATCAGAAACCTGTAAAAACGTCTCCCTTGGTAGAACTCAGATTTCTGTGGGTGTAGACACTTCCTAACCATACATGCTGTTATGGTTCAAATATTCAATGACTCCTGCAGACTCCTGGATTTGAACAAACTGCCCCGCTCCTAGTGGTGTTGTTTTGGGAGGTTCTAGAACCTTCAGGAGGTGGGGCAGATCTGGAAGATGTGGCATTTGGGAGGATGAGCCCTACTTCCTGTCCTTTATACTTCTTGCTTTGCAGTGAAGTGAGCAAGCAACCACACTCCTACTGGCACAGCCACAGAATACTTCTGCTATCATGCTTGCCCTACCACGGTGGGCCATACCTTCAAATCCTGGGGCAAAATAAACCCCTTGTTCATTATGTCACAGGAGTGGAAGAAAAATAACTAAATTACCAAATTTTTTATCTACATGCATCTTCAGGGATAACAAGGGATAAATACAGCCACAAAACTAAGGCACTTTGTACTTGCTATTACTAACTAGAGAACTGTCACCTATTTTCTGTATCCTCTTCCACATTTTGCCTACACATTGCTGATGACCTTGGAGATCACAGGCATCTGCTCTGCGTGGGTAAGTGAAGAGCCTAACTGAAGAGACTATTCACTTTGAGGATGCGTTTCATTTTGTATGTGGAAGAAGTAGCCAATGTCTGTTTCTACTTCTATTAATAAAGTATACTGTGTGACTCTTATACACTAGTCCCCTTGTGCAGGTATGAGCCATCTCATATGTGAAAATAGCAGTGTTATAAAAAACACAAGATTGGAATTAGAAAACAAAAGACACGATACATTTTTATATCTAAGAAAGCCAAATTTATTCTTTTCCCATTGGCAATATTTCTGTACAGTCTCAGAAATGGTGCCATCAGACTTATGTATTTTGTTCCTGTGGATAAGAAAAGAAATGGTTTTATAATCTGTAGTGTATCTCACTGCTGTGGCAAACATCTGGCTAAAGCCACTTAAGGAAGGAGCCTGATGCAGATGGTCGACCAGTCGGGAAGCAGGGCTGGTGCACAGCTCACCTTCTCCCTTTTATCATTCTAGGACCTCAGTACGTGGGATTGTTCTGCTCTCATCCTCAGTTGACTCCGCCTATAACCTCCCTCACAAACATATCCAAGGGTAAACTTATTTATGTGATTGTATATTGACAACTTCCATCATCATGTTCTTTTATTTCCTTATTAACCTGAGGTTGAATGTATTACCACATTTAAGTTAAACTTATGTTTCTGCTTCTATATTTTCACCTTTAAATTGTCTGTTAATCTTTGTTTTTATTTCTTATAACAATATTTTAAAGTATAAATGTCAAATATCTATAATTTCTACAGTTTTATCTGTAGTTGGAAAGATTCAACCTTCAATAACTATTCAATAATTTCTCTTTTAATTTTCAATATATATTATCTTTACATCTAAGATTTTATATGTTTAAAATTTATTGTGATATTCATTACCAAACTCTGAACCTAACTTCAAGTCTTCTAAATTACCTCTTACATTCTGAATGTAAGAACTGATTGACTCACCTAATAACCCCAACTTAAGATGACCCATGTAAGACACATTAAATTTCCATGTACTTCTGAACTCAATTCTGAACTTTCTATCATATATATTGATCTTTTCATATGACTATAATAATGTTTTATTGTGTATCAGTGATTATTACTTAAATTATCAGTCTTTCAGGACAGTTGTCTGTTTTCTTGTTTCGTGTTTCTTTGTGTGTACCTGTCAATAGATCCTTCCAAGTGTTCTAAAAAGGCTCTGTCTGTCTGTGCTGTCTCTGTGTGTCTTTGTGTGTTTCAACCTCCAGCCCCTTGCCCGAAGCTCGCTAACTGTATGGTAGCACATAGAGCACAGACAGGCATGTTGTACGCTGCAACCTTGGTTGGCCCCTCTTAAGTTCCCTCGGTATTAGTTCAGATTATTTGAGCTCCTACAAGCCCAAGTTAGTTGTTTCTGTGGGTTACCTTTTGATGATTTTGACTCCCTGTCTCATACAATCCTTCCTCACCTCCCTTCAGTAGGATTCTCAGACCAAAGTCTGACTGTGGGTCTGAGCCTGTTTCTATCAGTTACTAGGTGAAGGCTCACTGATGGCAATTGCAGTAATCACCAATACAGCCTCTCTGAGTTTGTGGATTGTAGTGTCGTTATCCTTTACTTTATAGCTAACACCCACTTATAAGTGAGTATGTATCAGATTTGTCTTTCTGGGTCTGGGTTACCTCAATCAGGATGAGGTTTTCTAGTTCCACCCATTTGTTTTCAAATATTCTGAAATCATTGTTTTTAACAGCTGAGAAATACTCCATTGTGTAAATACAACACATTTTCTTTATCCATTCTTCAGTTGAGGAACATTTAGATTGTTTCCAGGTTCTGGTGATTATGAATAAACCTTCTATGAACATAGTTGTGAAACTGTCCTTGTGGTATGATGCTTTGGGAATATGCCAAAAAAATAGTATAGCTGGGTCTTGAGATAAATCAATTCCCAATTATCTGAAAAATCATCACATTGATGTCCAAAGTAACTTTACATGTATTGCACTCTTACTAGCAGTGGAGGAGTGTTCCCTTTGCTCTACATCCTCTCCAGCATAAGCTGTAATTTGTGATTTTGATTTTGATCTTAGCCATTCTGACAAGTGTAAGATAGAATCTCAAAGTGGTTTTGATTAAATTTCCCTTATGGCTAAGGATTTTGAACATTTCTTTATTTGAGAATCTTCTGATGGGAATTCTGTTTAGATCTATATCTTATTTTTAATTGGATTTTTGGTAGTTTCTTGAGTTTTTATATATTTTAGAGATCATTTCTCTGTTGAATATGGGGTTGGTGAAGACATTTTCCCATTCTGTAGGCTAATGTTTTGTCGTATTGACAGTGAATTTTGCCTTACAGAAGTTTCTCAGTTTTATGAATTTCCTGTTTATTATTGTCAGTCTTAGAACCTGTGCTTTTGGTGCTCTATTCAAGAAGCTATATCCTGTGCCAGTGTGTTTAAGGCTACTTCTCACTTTCTCTTCTGTTAGGTTTACTACAACTGGATTTATGTTGAGATCTGATCCATTGCAACTTGAGTTTAGTGTATGGGGATAGACATGGAACTATTAACATTCTTTCACATGTTAATATCCAGTTATGGCAGCACCATTTGTTGAAAATGCTTTCTCTTTTCCACTGTATACTTTTGACTTCTTTGTCAAAAATCAGGTGTCCATAGGTGTATGGATTTATGTCTAGGCCTTTAATTTGATCCCGTAGATCCACCTATCTGATTTTATGCCAATACCATGCTGTTCTTATTACTTTAGCTTTGTATTAAAGCTTGAGATAAGGGATGGTGAAACCTCTGGTAGATCTTTTATTATACAAGATAGCTTTAGCTATCCTGTGTTTTATGTTTTTCAGAACAAGGTTGAGTATTATTCTTTCCTTGTCTATAAAGAATTTTGCTGTAATTTTGGTAGGGATTTTGTTGAATCTGTAAATTGTTGTTGGTAAGATGACCATCTATTCAATATGGTACTGTAAATTCTAGCTACAGCAATAAGATATCAAAAGGAGATCATGGGGATAAAAGTTGGAAAAGAAGAAGTCAAAGTATCACTATTTGGAAATAATATGTTAATACATATGTGACCCCAAAAATTCTACCAGGGAAGTACTACACCTGATGAACATCTTCAGCGATGTGACAGGATACAAGATTAACTCAAAAAAATCAGTAGCCCTCTTATACAAACAATAAACAGGCTGAGACAGAAATCAGGGAAACAATACCATTTTTAATAGCCACAGATGATATAAAACATCTTGTGGTAACTCTAATCAAGCAAGTGGAAGACCTGCATGACAAGAACTTCAAGCCTTTCAAAAAAGAAATTGGAGAAGATATCAAAAGATAGAAAGATCTCCTATGTTCATGGATTGGTAGTATCTATCTATCTATCTATCTATCTATCTACCTACCTACCTATCTATCTATTTATTTATATTTAGAGATAGTTTCCTGTGTGTTCTGGACCAGACTCTAATGGTAGCTTGAGAGTCCAGCTCTGCAAGGCTACCTCCAGGATTCAGACATTTAGATATTTATATTTAGAGAAAGGACTTTAGGATATTTCTAATCAAAGAGATTACAGAATAATTCACATATGTGTTGTTTGAGTCATGTCTTTATTTTTCTGTTGGCTCTAATTCCACCTCTACAACTTCTTGTTCTCCTTTGTTTCAATTCTCTGTTCCAATTCTCTCTAACTTCTTATTCATCTAGCCTAAATACAATTTTTTACATGAGGCTTGAAGAAATAATAAAAAGTTACAAAAGTTACATCGCATTGGTTATAGGACATTCCTTGGGTAAGTGATAAGGGAAGAGCCATTCACCATGTCAACCCAAGGTTTCAAGGTTACTGGAGTAAGACTGTGACCAGTGAGGAAGGGGGCAGTGCCCAGTATAACAAGTTTTGAGAAACAGGTGTTTTGTCAGCCAGACTAGGCAAATGAACAGTTGTCATTGCTTTTTAGGCTGCTTTGTGTTAATAACTTTGGTTAGACACCTGAAACTCTGACCTTGTGCATAATGTAAAGTTTTAAACCTATGATCCATTTACGAAATCCTTTAGTCTAGTTTGAACTTGCTCTGAGGTAGAAATGAGCTAATTATGTTCAATTTGTCTTAGACTGAGGAGAAATTGGTACTTTCTTGTGTTAGTCCAAGTAAAATTAACAAAGTAGTCTTATAGCCTATGTGGGACAATAGATTTCGTTATAATGCAAATTCTATTATATTTTCTATATATCAAATCATACAGTTTAATGAGAAGTTGTCTTCCCGACCATCCATGGACATATGTGCCCATAAGACTGAGACACAATCATAAGAAATTACACACTACATTGCAGGTATTGGGGAGACACAATAGTTGCTTTAGGAAATGTGAAATTACAAAAAGAAACAACAGTTTTGAAAGTCAGTGTTCCTACAGGCCATGTGTGAATGGGTTTCTCCTCATCAAAGAATCATTCCTCTAGTGGGTTGACATCTGAACACTAGTTATAACCTGTTGTATACTTCCATGCCCTTGACAAGACTCAAACTTCCTATGTAGGCAAGGATGAACTTGAACTCCTGATTGATGTGGGATCCCCCTGTGTATGCTATGAATCTGTGGTATTGCCATTGGTTAATAAAAAGCTGCTTTCAGCCAATGGCTTAACAGAATATAGGTAGGCTGGAAAAGATATTTAGAAAGAGTAGGTGGAGTCAGGGATATGCTATGTAGCTGCTGCAGGAGACAGATGCCAGAACTTTACCTGGTAAGTCACAGCCATGTGGTGATAGCCCAATTAAAAGAAATGGGTTAAATTAAGGTGTAAGAGATAGCTAGAAATATACTTAACCTATTGACCAAAGAATATTGCAATTTATAGAGTTTCTATGCAATTATTTCAGTTCTGGGTGGTAGGGAAGGAACAAGCAGCCCACGACTACAAAGTGGCACCAGCGTGGCTGACTATATCCTCGTAAAACATGAGAGAGCTGGGGAAGGGATTCTAGACACAAAAGAACAGAGTGAAGCTTGGCTTCTAGGTAGCAGCATTTTCTTAGGTGGGCTCTGTTTACTAGAAGCAAGCAGATGCATGATTCCTTTACTAGAAGGCTTCCTGACTCAGTGGTAGCAGCAAAAACTACACAGCTCCTCAAAGAAGGCTTCTTGGTTCATGCTAGTTGCACAAATAGCTCTGGCTCTTTCAAGAGGCCAGGCTTAATGGTGTGACATAGACATCCCACATGCATTAAACTGTGGTAGTGTAGACAGCTCGCAGAGGCAGTGAATATGCCTCTGCTGTGTTAGAATGGGCAGAGCCAACAGGTAGGGCCATGGAGTTAGTCCTAGCAACATCCACTTAATATTTAAAAGAAAAATAAGGTTCTCCTGATCAAACACTAATTACAGATACACATGTGAAAAAGACAAACCAGATGGAAAAGACCTCTAAATGGGTCACATTGTTGAATAAATGTAAGTAGGCTTGAGAAAGATAGAAAAAAAAAGAATATAGACAGTTATATTATAAAAGAGTACAGACAGCCATAGATTAAAGAAGTAAATATAATAAAATAAATATTAAACTTGTAGAAAAATAATAGATTAAGAAAAATAAGCCATGTAAAGATGAAATATACACAAAGAGTTCTGTATTATGTTTATTATTGTGTTTTCTTTGAATTTTTTGACTGTGAATGAGCGAAGTACAGAGAGACATTTCATTGTATAGGCTGCTATGCTAAACTATCATATATACTTTAAAGGTATCTTGATGTCAAAATTTGGGTCTAAGGATATGTTGCTTTTGTTTACACAGAGGATGAAAACCTGTGGAATTCTTTCAGGCTAATGTGATTTGATAAACCAAGATCCCCTGAAAGGTCTCCATGAGCCCCAAAATTACTTTACCCAACAAAAAACAGGAAGCAGTTTGGAAAGAACTACTCCCAAATCCCAAATATTGTTTATATTGTTTGTTTACAGTTAAAGGGGAATATGCTATAGAGAGGATTATGTTGCATTGTTATGGATCTTGGTTTATTGATACAAATTTAAGGTCAATTTTTATATGTATATTTCTGCTCTTGATTAACGTATTGTGTTTGTGCAGCTCATTTAAAAATGTATAATTAAAAAATACAGGTTAATAGATAGTCATCTTTAATAGTCAAGCTTGTAGTCGTGTTATTTAGGTTTTCTAGATGTACAGAGATAAATTTTAGATGGATAGTTATTCTTGAAACCTTTCAAATACAAACAGAATATGGCATTTAAAATGTTAAGAACTTAGGACTTTTCATAACAATGAGACACTGAGACACATTTGCTCCTGGCAGCACCTATCTACTATAAGAGGATGATGGGTATCAAAGAGGCTCCTTATGGAGTTTGTTAGCCATTTGGGCAAAAAACTGCTCTTATCTGGACTGCTTGATGTTATGATGTTTGAGCTGAACATGCAGAACCCACAGAAAAATGACTGGTGAACTTGCCTAAAGGCAAGACAGTCCTTCACAGTTCCTGCTTCATGTCGGCTTCCTAAAGAGTCTACCAGACATTCTGCAGGATACAGAAAAAAGTGACTGACAAACTGCAAATAGAGGTAAAACAGATTTTCAAATTTCCTGCTTTAAGACTGCCAAATACTATGGGCCTGCAGGCTGAGGATGGATGCTGAAACATTAAAGAAGAACTTTGGGTGACTGTCCAAGCACTGAGATGTCTCTGACAATTCTAGTGTTTTGGAAGTTGCTTACAATGCACTTCCTGTTTACTTGGGTAATATTATATCCTTCTGGATTCCTTGATGGAGTTGAAGAATAGTTATAATAAAAGATAAATTAGATATAACTATTGTAGCTAAAATTCTTGCTTGATAACTGTTTTGTTGTTTTACAATGTTAAAGTTAAAACTTTTCTTTTTATTTGGACAGAAAAAGGGAGGTGATGTGGGATTCCCCTCCACATGTTATGAATATGTTTTATTGCCATTGGTTAATAAAGTAGCTGCTTTCAGTCAATGGCTTAACATAATATAGTAAGACTGGAAAAGATATTTAGAGAGAGTAGGAAGATTCAGAGAGATGCCATATGGCTGCCACAGGAGAGAGATGCCAGAACTTTACCAGTAAGCCACAGCCACGTGGCAATAACCAGACTAACAGAAATGGGTTCATTTAAGATGTAAGAGGTAGCTATCAATACACTTAACCTATTGGCCAAACAGCATTGCAATTAATAGAGTCTCCATGTAATTATTTCATGTTTGGGTGGCCGGGGAATGAACAAGCAGCCAGTGACTACACCTGATCCTTTTGCTTCTACCTTCTGAGGGCAGGGTTTAAAGGCATGCACCTTACATCTAGTGTATATAGTACTGCCAACAGAACCCAGAGTCTCATGAATGCTTTGTGAGCTTTTAGCATTCAGAAATGGACTGCTTCATTAGAAGGGCAAAATCATATATAACAGACTAAGTAAATAAAATTAATTCATAAAAGAGGACCTATAGCCTTATCTAACGACAAGTTCTTAGCCACATTCAGAGTTTGAGCCATTTTGTGGAGTGGGCCTTTGATCCAAGCAGAAAGTGGTTGGTTATTCCTGTAATATTAATCCTACTATTACACCTTTGAGCCTATCTGTCCTGCCAGTCATGTCATTGTAGCTCAATGGGTTCACATCTTGATGAGATTGCAGTTTACTTTCTTCTTCCAGCAGCATTCACAGCACCTTCCAACATATGAACCCTAGCCAATAGGGATGCAGTATTCAGGTGAGTACCAGCTTGGCATCTCCAGGTTCTGTGAAATCAAATATGTGGTATAGTCAGTAACAAAGTCTTACCATCAAAAATCCTGCAGGGTATCCAGGAGTATTGACAAGAGTCTGTAATGTTTGACAGTCTATGTGACTTCTTTGGCCTTTGAAGTAATTCATTTCCAAAAATAAAGTTTTTATTTGCTAGCATGCTATTTGTAGTAGGAATTTTGCCCCTTGTCATAAAGTAATTCAATTAACCTTCTTTTATATACGTATATATTTATACATTATGAAGATTTTGTAGTAATGGGTTTTCATACAGATTTTTCAAAAGGCCTTTCATGTTAATTCTCCCTCCTTATTCCCCATTTATTCTTCCTCCTTATTCCACACCTTGTACCCCAACTTAACACTTTTTCCTCCATTATTGTTCTTTGACCATTGCTTTCTTTATCTCCTGACTTGAAGACCTATCTGTAAGTCTCCTTATTTAATACTGACTTCTGTGGGTATTTGAAGTGATACATGTACTTTTGGAGACTAAAAAGTAACACCTAAAGCTTGGTGTTGAGGTGTACTCCTTTAATCCCAGCACTCAGGAAGCAGAGGAAGGTGGAACTCTCTGAGTTTGAGGACAGCCTAGTCTACAGTTCCAGGACAACCAGGATACAGAGAAGCCCTTTCTCAAACAAACAAACAAACAAACAAAATCCGACCTCTTCCCCCAAATAACCTCAAAACAAACCAACAAAGGTAACATCCAGAAATGAGAGGAAACAAACTGTGACATTTATCTTTCTGTTTCTGGGTTACCCACTTTTTCTTCTTACCTGCAAGTTTCAATTTTCTTAACAGCTTAATAATATTCCATTTCAAAACTCTGTCATGTTTCCTTTGCTCATTCACTGGTTGACAGATATCTAGGCTGTTTCAATTTCCTGACTATTGTGAATAGAACAGGCATGAAAATGAATGAGCAGGCGTCTCTTTAGTAAGGTCTAAAATATTTTGGGTATATGCCCAAGAATCATATAGCTGGATATAGTGGTGGATCTATTTTCAGTCTTTTGAGGAAATTTCTGTAGTGTTTTTACCAGTTTGAACTTTCACCAGCTGTGAATAAGTGTTCCACTTTTCCCACAGTCTTGCTGGACTCTGCTACCACTTCTTTTAATTGATCTTGGTCATTCTTCCTGAGGGAAGATAATATACCAAGTTAGTTCTAATTTGCATTTCCCTAATGACCAAGAAAGTCACACATTTTAAGAAGTGTTTCAGCCATTTGTAGTTTCTCTTTTGAAAACATTCCTTAGTTTTATATCTCAATTTTTATATTGAGTTGTTTGATTTCTTGATATTTAGATTCAGAATTCTTTGTACATTCCAGAAATAATACCTCATCAGATATATAGCTGATAAACTTCTTTTCCTGGTTCTGTTGGCAGCCTCTTTCCTCGAATAGTGATCCTTGTCATTTGCTATATAGAATCTATTTAGTGTCATGTGGTCCCATTTATTAATTGTTGGTATTAACGATTGTCCTTTCAGGATCCTGTTCAGAAAATCCTTTCCAGAGCCATTGAGTTTCAGTTTATTATTTATCTTACATGATGCTCATTGTGTCAGGTCATTTGTCAGTGTCTTTGGTTCATTTGCAATTAATTTTGTGCAAGGTGAGAAATATGGTTCACTTTAATTCTTCTACAATAGTCATCTAGTCTGACCAGCACTATATGCTGAAGATGATCTTTCTCCAGTGTATATTTTCGGTTATTTTTTAATCGATAATCAGGTTGCTATAAGTATGTGAACTTATATCTTGGTCCTCATTCTGCAGTATTGGTTGACATGCTCATTTTTATGCTCACACAAGGATGTTCTCATTACTATACGTCTGTAATATAACTTGAAATTAGGGATGGTGATACCTTCAGCCCTTCTTTTATTGTTTAGGACTGTTTGGTCTGTTTCCAAATAAAATACAAGATGATATTATTCAATGTCTGTGGATAATTGTGTTGGAATTTTGATGGAAATTACTTTGAGTCTGTAAAATTGCCTTTTGTAGGATGGTCATTTTCACAATATAATTCTACCAATATATGATAACAATGAGTTTTCCATTTTCTGGTGTCTTCTCCAATTTCCTTCAGTGTCTTAAATTTTTTATTACACAACTCTTTCACTTTCTTATTTAGATTTATTGCAAGATGATTTTGAGGCTATTGAAAATGGGATTGTTTAAAAAATTGGAATAACCCCATGCATCTTATAAGATCACCATGGCTTAAAATAGGAATTCTACAGCAACACTAATTCAGAAAGCCCACAAGCACTGGGAAATTAAACAATGCTCATCTTAAGCATCAACGGGTCAAGGAAGAAATAAAGGGAGAAACTAAAGACTTCCTAAAATTCAATGAAAATGACCTCACAACATACCCAAATTTGTGAGACACAATGAAAGCAGTGCTAAGAGGAAAGTTCATTGCACTAAATGCCTACACAAAGAAGCTGGAAAAATCCAACACTAGTGAATTAAAAGAACATTTAAAAACTCTAGGACAATTAGAAGGAAATTCACCCAGGAGAATTCAACAGCAGAAAATAATCAAATTGAGAGCTGAAATCAACAAAATAGAAACAACAACAAAATTACAAAGAATCAATAAGGAAATGCTCAACATCCTTAGTCATCAGAACAAGGATCAAAACAACTCTGAGATTCCTTTGTACACATGTAAGAATGGCCAAGATCAGAAACACTGATGACAACTTATACCTGAGATGTTGTGGGCAAAGCGAACATTCCTGCATTGCTAGTGGGAGTGCAAGCTGGTAGAGCCCCTTTGGATATTAGCATGGCAATTTCTCAGAAGATTAGGAAACAGCCTTCCTCAAGACCCACTTTTGGGTATATATCCAAAGGATGCTCAATCTTACCACAAGGACATGTGCTCAACTATGTTCCTAGCAGCATCCTGAAACAACCTAAATGCCTCTTGATCAAAGAATGGATAAGGAAAATGTGGTACATTTACACAATGGAGTACTACACAGCAGAGAAAAATAATGACAGCTTGAATTTTGCAGGAAAATGGATGGAGCTAGAAAACATATTGAGTGAGGTAACCCAGACCCAGAAAGACAATTATCATATGTACTCATTCATAAGTGGTTTTTAAACATAAAGCAAAGAAAACCACTCTACAAATCATAATCCCAGAGAACCTAGACAATAATGAGGACCCTAAGAGAAACATACATGGATCTTATCTACATGGGAAGTAGAACAAGACAACATCTACTGAGTAAATTGGGAGCATGGGGACCATGGAAGAGGGTTGAAGGGGAAGGGAGCAGAGAAAAATGTATAGCTCAATAAAATCAATAAAAATTTAAAAAGCAAGAAAATGGGATTGGTTACCTCATTTATTTAAAATATGTTTTCATTTGTATGTAGGAAGGACACTAAGATTTGCACATCATTTTTTTAATCCTGTTACTTTACTAAATATTTTTATCAGCTGTAGAAATTACTTTTTGGAGTTTTTTGAGTCTTTTTTGAAAAAAAATCATATAACTTTGAAATAAGAATAATTTGAATTTTTCTTCTTTCCCCTTTATCTGTTTCAGGAGCCTATTGCTCTAAGCACTATACTTATTGGATCTGTGTGTCCATATGAAACTTTGTGCATATGAGGGCAGGTGCCCAGAGAGGCCAGTAGAAGGAATCGAACTCTTCAGGGGCAGATTTACAAGTTATTGTTTGTGCAGTAGCCGGCATGGGTGCTGGGAAACAAGCACAGGGCTTCTGGAAGAGAAGGGATACCTCTTCACAGTGACATAGCCATCCAGTCTCAAATGTTTCCTAAAATAAATGTCTAAGCACATAGCAGATGACTGTTGAGCTTTCTATAAGTAATATCCTACCTCGTTTTCTATAACAATATCCTAACTAGTTTTTTGAAAAATTTCTTTATTTTATATATGTGATCTGAATATTAATAAATTTGCATATCTAAGGCAAGGTTTAAACATTTCAAAATTTCTAAGAAATGTTGACTGATGAATGTTTACTAAACCAGTATATCAAAAATCTTTCATGACAGCATGAAAATTATCTGATAATTTTTGTTCTTTATGGAACAACCCTGAGTTTCTTCATGTATAAATGCTGAACTATTTAAAATCAGAATTCCTTATATGCTGTAAGATACATTGTAGGGCATGAATCACAGAAATTAGCATTTCTGTGTTGGTTGCAGTTCAGGTTGTATTTCCTACCTTGTGTCACATCTATACATTTTAAGGAGTTTTTGAGAGCCAGAGAGCACTGCAGAATGTCCAGTGTAGCACATGGAGAAGATTTGGCAGAATTAATAATCAGAGAAAATAGGAGAATATGAGAGGTGCATGCAGCCCTATTCAAGCTGTGGAGGGGCTGCCATCCGAATGGCACTGAGCTATTGTTTATAAATCTAAAAAACACAATTAAAGCAGTACCTAGGTGACAGTGAACAAACCATTTCCATTTTAAACAGAAAAAGCCTTCTTATATAATTTTCCCAAATTGGAAAAGATTACTTCCCTGAAAGTGATAGAAAATCATACTAAAAATGTATGGATAATTTGGGGGAACCATAGAAGTAATTTCTGTGAGCAATCAGTTTTACCTTTCAAAAACTAAAACAAAGAAAATAGGGAATAAAAATTGTTCGAATGGAAAGTCTGATTTATATACACTTGCTAGGAAGAAGTTATGTGGATAGAAAATACTTTATAAAGGAATGGCAAGTCTGATACCTATCATGATAACATGTTTGATTCATTTAATTTAATTGTGTGTGTGTGTGTGTGTGTGTGTGTAGGTGAGTGCACATGAGAGCAGGTACCAGTAGAGGCCAGGATGCAGCATTGGATTATCTCAAGATATAGTTACAAGTGGTTGTGAACTGCCTGACACAGGTACTGGGAAGTGAACTTTGTTCCTCTGCAAGGGCAACATGTAAATCTATGCTGGTTTGAACAGGAATGGCTGGGTTTAGGAGGTGTGACCTTGGTGAAGGAGGCGTGGCTTTTTTGGAGGAAATAATGCCACTAGGGTAGGCTTTGGAGTTTCAAATGCTCAATCTAGCCCCATTGGTCTCTGTCTTCCTGCTGTCTGGGAATTTGGATATAGAAAAGCTACTTCTCCACCACCATGTCTGCCTGCATGCCACTATGCTTCCTGCCATGATGATAATGGACTAAACCTCTGAACTGTAAGCCAACCCCAGTGAAAAGTTTTCCTTTATACGAGTTGCTGTGGTTGTCTTGTCTCCTCACAGCAATATAACATTGACTAAGATATCTTCTTAACCATCAAGTCATATGTCCAATTCCTCTGGTTCTGTTTTTTAGACCCTTATGGAGTGACAGAGGTGAGATGGGGTGATTACACAGTGAGTAAAGTGATTGCTGTGTAGCCTTGCCAATCTGAGATTGAATTTTAGCATGTACATTAAAAGCAAGTGCAGTGATGTGCACCTGTAATTTCAGAGCTATAGAGGTAGAGACATCAGCATTTACCGAACTTTCTGGCCTGACAGCCTTGTTCATTGGTGAGCTTTAGTTTCAGTGAGAAACACAGTCTCTGTCTTGAAAACTAGGTCAGAAAATGTTAGATAAAGACACCAGATGCTGATTTCTGACTTCCACATATAGTTGTGCATATACGTGTCTTCCTCATCATGAAAGAGATGGAAAATGAGGTGCTGGAGAGGTTGCTAAGTGTTTAAGGGTATCCCATGCTCTTGTAGAGAAGCTGAGTTTGGTTCATAGCACCCAGGTCAAGCACTTCACAACCATATAAAATCCCAATTCCAAATACCCAGTGTTTCTGGCCTCTGCGTCTGTCAACCTACCCATAGTACAACATCTCACACCATGGACACAACTTATAATTTCTAAAATACTGCATAAAATATTCAAGGTATTAGGCATCCTGAAATGAACACCAGTGATCATGGCAGGTGAGAAACAAAGGAAGTGATCTCTTTGCTTCTCTACCTGAGTCCTTATCATATGGTACACTAATGCGGAGGTTAGGCACAGAAGATCATCATAGTGATCTTATAGACATTCTGAAAGCCTACAAAGGCCAGAATTAAAAGATGAAAGAGTGTAGCAGATAAAGTTCTAGGAGAACGCAACCCTCATGTCTGAAACTGGCATTCACATGCACACACATAAAGAAATTAATCACTAGGGAAGAAGACTATCTAAGTGAGTTTAAAGAAAAATTATGTAGTATTGACACAGGACTGGAGGAAGTTCAGAGAATAAGGATACTTTAGCTGGGCATGGTTGCATGGGCTCTTATAACCACAGCATGCTTTGAGATAGATCTAATTTTTAAACATTGACCTCATTGGACATTGAGAAACCTGCTCCAGATGCAAGGAATTCATTGATATGGTTCTGCCTGTTAGATGGAATAATAGCAAGATAAGATCAAAGGTTTACCTACCAACAAACTACATTATAGAAGGAACCAACCATGAAGATATTCATAAGAACAAAAGCGTTCAGAAACCAATGAGATGAAATTTAATATACCTACTAATAGGTGTGGATACTTTCTACTTATTTTATTCTAGTCTAACTCTAGAATTGCATACTTTCGGTTTGATTTTAGCATTGAATCTTGTACTGATCATCTTATTGTTCAGATTGCCTTGAATTTCTATACCAGTCTCTCAATATGCAATTCAAGAAAATAAGTGAACTTGTTTTGTTCTTTCCACAATAATGTTCATTCATTTTTGAAATGCTTTTTATTCAAAACTTGTCTTACTGAGGTACTTTTCTACCTAAGATCTTAGGTAGGACATTGAACTGGGATGTTTCAATGTCATTTTCTTTTCCTTGAACGTACAGATGTGATTATATGTCATTTATCTGGTGAATCTCTTCAAAATTTCAAGGTGAGCTTCTTTCTTCTTTTCTTCTTTCCTCCTTTCCCTTCCTCACTCTTTAAATTCTGAGCAGTTTTTAATTGGGTACTGCTGTAATTGTAAGCCTCTGACAAGAGCACTGCAATAAATAGAATTTAGGATTTGTATAGATTTACATTTGTACAACTTTTATGAAACATTGTTTTTTTTCCATCGAGTGGCTCAATGGTCCAGAACATAGACTGCTCCTACAGAAGACCTGAGTTAATTTCTCAGCACCTGAAAATCCAGATTCATAGGATGTAGCTCTCTCTCTGATCTCTATGGGCACTGCACTCATGTGCACAACTCCCACATTCCCCCCACAGTCTCACATAATTTTTAAAAGGAGAAGAAACCCTCTTTTTATCATGAGGTAATTAATAGTAAGGTTCAAGAAGTGCTAGAAAATTGCAGGTGTCTACTCAGAGAAATAAGACAGGGTTCTTGGAAATGTATAAGATTCTCAGCACACTTGACATCCTAAAATATAGGATATATATCATATCTAATCCCTCAGAAGCACCATCAATACACACAAAATAATTTAATTTGGATGAAAATGAATATAGCAAGAAAAATAATAAACTGAGGGCTTAAGGGATGGCTCAGCAGTTAAGGTTTTTTGCCACTCCTACACAGAATCTATGTTTGGCTTCCAACACCCATGTCAGGTAACTCAGAGCTGTCTGTAACTGCAGCTCAGGGTGATTGACTCAGTGTCTTCTGGCCTTCCCCACCATCTGCACTCATGTGAACACACAGAGACACACAAACACATTTGCAAAAATGTAAAAACATTTAAAAATAATGGACTCATCTTTATTGAAACTCATTTGTCATACAAAGACAGTGTTAACTTGTAGATAATGTAGAGTTGACTTTGTTTTCTAATTCATTCAACTAATCTGTATCTTTTGATTGGGGAGTTGAGGCCATTAGTATTTAAAGTTATCTGTTGTAGAAGACTAGTTTAATATGTGTTACATTTGTTTATGCTGTGGAACTTTTGTTTAATGATGCAAAGATGTGTTGTATTATTTTATGCTTTACTTGTTTAACTCTGTGAAGCTGTGTTATTTGCCTGTCTAAAACATCTGACTGGTCGAATAAAGAACTGAACAGCCAATAGCAAGGCAGCAAGGCAGAAGAAAGTAGAGGCAGAACTGGCAGGAAGAGAGAATAAATAGAAGAACTAACAAGAAAGATCAAGGAGAGAGAGGAAGGAAGAGGGAACAAGGGGCTAACCACCCAATTACACAGCCAGTCATGGAGTAAGAGTGAAAGTAAGACATACAGAAGTAAGAAAAGGAAAAAGCCCAGAGACAGAAGGTAGATGGGATAATTTAAGTTAAGAAAAGCTGGCTAGAAACAAGTAAAGCTTAGGCTGGGCATTCACAAGTAAGAATAAACCTCTGTATATATTTATTTGGGAGCTGAGTGACAGGCTCCCAAAGAACAAAGAGCCAAAAGATAAAGCAACCTACAACAGTTACCCTTTCTCAAACTTAAGGGCAGAATAAAATATTGTGAATGCCAACCTGTTAGCAGTTATTTTGTTATAATTAATTATGTTTAGAATGTTATTGTCATTCTGACAATTTAATTATGTGAATATTACTAGTAAAATTTAGCTTGGATTGATGTTAAATGGTAAACATTTTGTTTATATTAATGTGTTTCTTTTTTTAGTTTAGAGACAAAGTAAATTACAGAATCTCTTATCCAGTTTTTCAATTTGCCAATGTTGTCAATTACTTAAAATATTTTGTCACTATTTTTTCTTGAGATCTCTCACCTTGCTTTGTGTGTGTGCATGTATATGTGCATGTGTGTGTATTATGCGTGTGTTGTACTTATTCATTTGGGTATAAACACTTGTATCTGCAGGTACACCTGCCACTGGAGACCAGAGGTCATCTCTGGGTATCTTTCTTGCTGATTATCCACCTTATTTTTTGAGACAGAGTCTCTCACTGAACTTGGAATGTATGGATATGGTAGGAAAGGCTTATCAGTGAATGCTATGGCTATTCCTGTTTCCCCTATGCCTAGCACAAGTATTACAGGTGCACACCTCTGTGCTCAGAATTTTTGTATGTGCCAGGGATCCAACTCACATTTTCATTGTTCTATAGCAAACACTTTAACCACTGAGCCATGTTTCTAGCACTATTTTCTTGATTTGGAATCTTTTTGGTCCCAATGCAGCATATTTCATTCTTGTCTATGTTGTGCATGTAGCATATGACGCAATCCATATTCCTACACTGAAACAATAGACTGATGACAGAGGCATCCACAGCTTAAGCCATCTTAGTGACCTGCATTCATGTAGAAATGAGGCTCATTGAACTTGTGATTGATGGCACCTTCTGTATCCATTTCACATTCAGAAGGAAAATGGCAAATCTATAATTACCCTAGTCAATAGCATGCTGTTTCTGAAACACACCAGGGTAGAGAGAGATACCCTTATTGGCATATTGTTCTGTGAACAATTAGGCTTCCTTTTTAAGTCCCCACAGTAGCCACAGCAAGAAGATAATACATGAAAAACAGATGGTGCCAGAAAGTTTGGACATTGGCTTGTCCTGTTAATAAAGCAGCTGGCTTCTGCAGAATTGCAACTCTTTGTTGGCTGCTCTCATTGCTGTCAAGGTTGATCTGGTATTAATATAGTAGTTATAGCAGTGAACTCCTACAAGAGTGCTCTGAAATGGAGATCTGTTAGCCATCCCTGCTGACGGGGAATCTCAACTATCTCAGGAAATGTAATTTGAAAATAATTTTGATGATCCCTCTGCTTCTTTAATTAAAAAATGTTAGTTAGGGCCCATCTTATTTTGGTAAGTTTTCAGTTTTATCCAGCTATAAGAAAGGAGTACATTGAAAGAAATATCTTAATTATGTCTGTGATGTTTGGATAACATGGATGTATTTCTTTTTATTATTTAATCACAATTATTTAACTGTGTGTATGTGTGAATCCATGCATGCCCATGGAATGTAAATGGAGGGTTCAGAGAACAACTCGTGGGAATTTGCTCCCTCCTTCTACCACGCAGTGATCCAACTCAGATCATCAGACTTGGCAGCAGGTGCCTTTACCTGCTGAACTGTCTCACTGGCTATGCATGAATAAATTTCAGTAAGTGTTACATATACTATTTATAACATTAATAACAAATATAAAAATTAACTGTATCTCCATTCAAAGCAGAAATAAAGGTGCAAAGGTTTAAAGTAACTCAGAGTTACACAGTTTCAAACATCAGCCAGTCAGGTGAATCTTGGTATCTCTCTGCTCTCAGATAGGTATTATGTACTCCTGGAGATGATTGCTTAATTGATTAAATTATCTTCCATGACATAACAAGCCTGTTCTTTATACCCCCAAGAAAACAGTATAATTACACTTGTCTCTACTGAATATAAGATCACGGTAGTGTGTTAAAACCACCAACTTTATTCAAGAAAATTACTGCAGTTCATGATTAGCTGGTCAAGGTAGATTTACTGTGTGTCCACAAATCAGCATAAGTATACAATTGCCATTTTTTGTCAGAATAAGATATCTGTAGATAACCGTGACACAAGCATGAATTTAGTTATGGAATGGTTTATGAATCATTTAATTAGCCAGGTATGGTAAAAAGTCTGAAATAGCACTTGGAAAAATAGTTTAATTTCAGTTTTATTTGAGCCCCATGTTTGCTTATATCTTTTGGAGTGGTCTACCAAAACAAATATAATCTCTATAGTATAATTAATAAAAATTCTTAATTTGCCATAGAGGATTGTGTTTTACAATGCCACCAGAACATATTTGTCTTTTTACCATCAAAAGGAAATTTTTTCCCTTGAGTTCCTTCAGGTCAGGTCTAAGAATCACATAACACGCTGCATATGAGCTATTTCTTTGTGAGTGAAGCAAAAGATAGTGGTTAGAAGATAAACATTTCCTGTCTGCAACTTTCGCTCTCCTGTCTCAAAGGGAAGAATTCTTTAATCATTGAACAACATCTGTTACTCTTGTTCCTGATGAGGGGCAGGGAGAAGAGCAGCAGATGAATGCCAGCCAGACACCTCCATGTGAGAATAGAAACTGGGGGGGAAGTGCTGGCTGCTTGTGATGCAGGCATACCAGCAGATGAGTCCAAGATCTGGAACACAGCGAGGTGATTGTCTGATCCATTATGTCAACTTAGAAACTGGAAGGAGAAACATACATACATCAGACCTTTGAGCATTTTAATATACCTTTACAAGTGTGTGTGTGTTGTATGTGTGTGTGTGTGTGTGTGTGTGTGTGTGTGTGTGTGTGTGTGTGTGATAGTGAAGGTGATGGATGTATGGATATCAGGTCCTCTATAAGAGCACCATACACCCATGCCCTTGGAAGCATCTCTCCAACACCTCCCCTAATCGTTTCAGTATATATTGATATAATATTTTCTCATTTGGTTTTCATGGTTTCAATCAGTATATCTCTTTTTTTTCACATTTCATTGTGCCTTTTAACTGCATTACTTTCTGTGTTGCATTAATAAACTATTGGAAAGCGTAAATGTTATCCACTTTTGTTCCTTCTAACTTTAGATGTCTGACAAACTGGATATTGAATTTAGAGTGTAGTCTATAGCTGTACTTAACCAAAAAACATCTTTACAACATATGAATAAAAGCGTTTGGCTTAAGTGGTGAGGAAATAGAGATCAATTCAGAGTAACTCATAATGTTTCTTTGAAGACACTTTAAAGTGAGGATAAATTGTTCAAATCACTCCACTGATTAAAATTTGAACCATGAGGTAAATAAGTTGAAGTGTGCAGTTTCTAAAGCTCTAACGGAGAAAGTTTACAAAACTAGTTGACATTTCAACAGAAATCCAGTGTTAGGTCTCAAACCCAGGACAAATGGCTATCTGAGGTGCCCATTTAGCATATCAAAGAAGACTTGGCCTCCAGGTTCTTCCAGTCTGCTTCAGTGTCTACTATTAGCATATCCTGCTCCCAACTCTGAGGTCTGGAGTCCAGGGGCTGCCCTTCCTCCTATAACTCTACCCTATAGCCATTTCGGCTACACTCGTCCTCTTTACCCTTTACCTTCCTGGCCTCTTGGCCTCCTTGCTTGCCCCTCTCCTCTCTGAAGGGATTAAAAAAATAAAGGGGAAGTTGGTACCTTTCAGTGGGCTCTGCCAATATAAGCCACTAAATAAACACTCTGTGACAGAGTCAGTGGAAGAGGTGTATTGGGGGTGGGCGGAGAGTGAAAGAGCAAAAGGCAGTGTTGGAGTGGGACAGACAGACAGACAGACAGATCAGGGAAGAGACAAGAGGAAGAAAAGAGGCAAGAAAAGTAAGAGAAGCAAGAGAGATAAGAAAGGAACAAGAGGCAAGAAACAAGGGAGGAGCGAGAGAGGGAGCTGTGCCTGGCCTGTGCTTTGAAGGGGTGCACATGTCACATAGCTGAGGGTGGAAAGGCACCTTGTGACAGGTGATGATGTAACTGCCTCAGTGGAAATGAACACCCTCTCCATTTCCCTCTTATCGTTCAGATCAGGGTTCTGTCCATTCTGAACTCTCCCAGATATCTCTGCCTGTGACTGTGCTCTCCCTCTTATCTACAGTAACCTCCTCTGACATACCTATGAGGAATCATGTCCTCCTTTTATTTCTTTTATTCACTTAGTTGCTGTGATCAAAAGATTTCTCAAGGCATTGAGATCATTCCCAAAATGTGACAAGATCTACAGCAAGAGAACATCAATGGGAAATTATATACACCAAGTCTGTCTGTGGGCATCTGTTTGAGGAATTGTGTTACTTGCTGCTTCGTATGGGAAGACCCAACCTGACACAAGAAAACCATTCTTGGGCTGGTGGATCTAGACTGTATAATTGAAGAAAGCTAGCTGAGCATAGCACACTAGGCAGAAGGCAGTATGGATGCACTGGTTTCTCTTCTGCTGTTGACTGTGGATAGAATGTGGCTTGCCACATGAGCTCCTGCCTCAACTTCTTCAAAGTATGGACTACAACCTGGAATTATAAGCCATGTAAATACCTCCCCTTCTCTCTAAGCTTCTTTTGGTCAAAATATTTTTTTCACAGCAACAGAAACGAAACCAGGGCATTAATCAAGACAGAAAAGTTCAAGGCTGGTTACTGACCAGAAGTTGTTGTCTTGGGAAGACAAGGATGTCAGTCAGAGAACACTATTGTGTATATAGCATGTGAATTTTTCTATTAGGCACAGGACAATATGGGATGAATTCCTGTATCGGATAACATGACTGATAAAGAACAGATATGTTCTACTGAGGCGTCTTGGCAGGGGAAGAAGTTTAAGAAATGGGATGGACATAATGGGTTTTCTCTGTTTTGTACAGAAAAGGAATCTCTCACTACTTAGGATTTAGCCCAGGGCCTCATATATGCCAGACAAATGCTCAGCAGTTGAGCCATGTTCTGTCCACAGAAAAGAGAGCTTAGGTGATTAACACCTGAGAAATGACATAAAGTTCCTCATAACCGTAATATTCCAGGAGTCTTACTCCAACAGTATGTAAGTCTTTCGTAGTGTGAATATATATTCCCAGGCTTCAATCCTGGTTCAGTTCATCTGGGAGCTAACCATCTTCATTCCTAATAGGTAGTCATGAACATAAACACTTAATTTTTATAAACCAAATAAAACACTTACAGTGGTGTCCAGCAACTCATAGGGAGTTGCTGTCCCTACTTCTTTATTCTTCAAATTTAAATAAATATTGTTATTATTTTGTTGCTGCTTGGTTATAAATGTTTTAATCTAACACAATGGTTCTTAACCTGTGGGTTGTGACCCCCTTGGAGAGTCAAAGTACACTTTCACAGGGATTACCTAAGACCATTGGAAAACCCAGATATTTACATTATAATTTATAACAGTGGCAAAATTACAGTTATGAAATAGCAACAAAATAATTTTATTTGTATTTGAGTGGGGATCATCACAACATGAGGAAATGTGTTAAAGAGTTACAGCATTAAGGGGGTTGAAAACCACTGATCTAGCACACAGAGTGCTGGGTTCATCCCAGCATCTTCATATACATGTGTCATTACACATTTTCCTCAGGTGTTCCTCTTTCCCACTGACTTCTCCCTTGCAGCCTTTCTTCCTCACTCTGGTTCCCTATCTTCTCTCAATTAGTCCCATTACCCTCTTCCTTACCACATCCATTAACATGTCTTCTTACGCTCTCATGATCCTCTTTCTAGTGTTTTGGCCTCCCCATATATAATGCACAACCACACACAGACACACACACTTGCATAATTGTAGCACATGTTCTAATTGTTCTTAATAAAAACCTGGAATTAGATATTAGGGGGTGAAAGTTGAAAGATCAGAAAAACAGAGTGGCCATCTACTAGAGATACCTTTTACCTCTACCTATGCTCAGAACAAAAGGACGATCCTGTCCTCAGACTGCATCTCCAGACTGCAATGGGCTCCTGTCTCTTCACCTGGCCATGTCATATCACTCCTGTCTCCACCTCCACCCAAGTACTGGGTTATCTTTGTGTGAGATCTATTTTTCTTATAGACTGGACCAATTCAGTGTAGCCAAGGTTGGCCTTGAACTAACAGAGATCCCTCTGCTTTTCTCTCCAGAGTCCTGGGATTAAAGGTGTGTGCCACCACTCCCTGGCTTCTAGTGGCTTAGTTCTGTACTCTGATATTCAGGCAAGCTTTATTTATTAAAATGCAAACAAAATGTCATTATGTATAATTTTAAATTTAGGTAACATGAGAGAAAGCATGCTATACTCTGTGTCTGACTCATTTTTCTTAATATGACTATTTCCAGTTGCATCTATGTCCCTGCAAACATCATTCTTGCACTTTTCTTTATGGCTGGATAATATTCTACTGTGTATATTTATATCTTTTGTCCATTCATATTTTGAAGTCCATCTATCCTGGTTTAACTTACTGAATATTGCATCAGGAAATGAGTTTTCCAGTTTCTCTAGGGTATGTTGGTTTAGAGTACTTTGTGTATGTACCTCAGCATGGTATACCTAGGTCATTCTATTTTCAGATTTTGAGACACCTGATGTTTAGTCTCATAATGGCTGCAACAGGTTTACACCCCCACAAGCAGTAAACAAAGTTCCCCTTTCTCCACACCCTTACTGTGTTTGTTGTCTTGTGTTTCCATGGTGACAACTGTTCTACCTGGGATGCTAAGAAGTCTCAAAGAAGTTTTAATTCACTCTTCTATGAAAATGTGCTGAACACCTTTTTTGATTGTTGATTGGCATTCTGCAATTTTTTCTCCTGGGAGTTTTTGTTCAGTTTATTAGTTCCTTTAATTGGCTGGATGATTGGGAGGAATGCTGTTTTAATTTTACAGCTCTTAGTACGTCTTTGATACTATTCTTCTGTCAGGTATATTTGACAAAGGTTTTCTCCAATTCTTTAGAGTGCTTCTTCCCTCTGGTAGGTGTCTCCTTTTTCTGTTTGAAGCATTGTGATTTCATGTAATCCCACTTGTCAATTCTTGATTATTTCTGGGCTGGACTTTTAGATTACTTTCAGAACATCTTTGACTCTGCTTGTATATTGAATATTCCCCCGATCTTTTCCTCTATCAATTTCAGCATTTCGTGTCTTACATTATAATTTCTGATCCATTTAAAATCATTTCCTATCCAGAGTAAAGAAATAAATGTAGTGGTGTGGGACAATTCTGTATCTGTCAATTATGTTTTAAATAAACGCTGATTGGTTAGTAGATAGGCCCAAAATATAGGCAGGAAAACCAGACAGGAAGTAGAGGTGGGGCAATGAGAACAGGAATATTCTGGGAAGGAGGAAGTTCTTTCTGCAGTCCTGTCCAGACACCAAAGAAGCAGTATGTGACCTACCCTGCTGAAAAAGGTACTGAGCTATGTGGCTAACATATACTAGAATAATGGGTTAATATAAGTTATAAGAGCTAATAAGAAGCCTGAGCTAATGGGCCAATCAGTTTGTAACTAATATAGATCTCTGTGTGATTTTCTTTGGGACCTAAACATCTGTGGGAACTGGGCAGGACAGAAACCCCAACAAGCAGGCCCTCATGTTACAATGTAGCATCTTTTACAATATGGAAATCCAGTTTTCTGTTCAAGAAGTATCGACAGAGGTTTCTGTCCTGCCCAATCTCACAGAGGTCTACATTAATTATCAACTTGTTAGCCTATTAGCTCAGGCTTCTTATTAACTCTTGTAACATATTAGCCCATAATACTTGTCTGTGTTAGCCACATGGCTTGGTACCTTTTTCGGAAAGGCAGTCACATCTTCCTTCCTCTGTGTCTGGATTACTACTGCAGAGTGACTACTTCTCTTCCCAGAATTCTCTTGTTCTCCTAGCCCCACCTCTACTTCCTGCCTGGTTGTTCTACCTATATTTCCTGCCTTGCTACTGGCCAATCAGCGTTTTATTATAAATAATGCAAGTAACAGGATAAAAGATCATTGTCCCATAGCAAAGAAGTAGTCTTTTCCTGAATATATGTTTTTTGATAGGCTTTTCGGAAATAAGTGGTTCTCATTGTTTGGGGTTAT
Source organism: Ondatra zibethicus (assembly GCA_004026605.1). Lineage (NCBI taxonomy): Eukaryota > Metazoa > Chordata > Mammalia > Rodentia > Cricetidae > Ondatra > Ondatra zibethicus. Next base: position 23,981 of record PVIU01003537.1, on the reverse strand, counting down.
CTGGACCTTTATTGTGTTCTATTAAAATTTATGTCTGTTTCTGTGATAGCACCATGATGGTATTTTCACTATGGCTTTGTGACACAATTTGAGATCAAGTTATGTGACACCCAGCATTGTTCTTCTGTTGAAGATTGTTTTGGCTCTTCAGGGTCTTTGGCAGTTTTTGTAGATTTTCACTTTGTCTTCTTCTGTAAAGAATGCTATTGGCATTTTCATGGAGATTGTGAAAAATCAATATAATGCCTCTGTAATATATCTGTTTTCACAATATTAACTTTGCACATCCATGAGCATGGAGAATCTTTCTACCTTTGTCTTCTTCAGTTTTTTTTAAATTAGTGTCTTAAGATTTTTTTTCTATTTTTATTTTATTTAAAAAGAAACAAAAAAACTATCTTTTTAATTTTACATACCAATTCCAGTCCCACTCCTTCCCCTCCCTCAACTCTTTCCATCTTTCCCCCCAACTCCACCCCCCCCATCCACTTCTCAGAAAGGGTAAGACTCATTGCTTTGAGGAAAGACCAAGGTCCTCCATACTATATCTAGGCTGAGCAAGGTATTCCTCCAAAGAGAATGGATTACAAAAAGCCAGTACAAGTAAATCTGGGTGCTACTGCCAGTGGCCCCACAGTGTGACCCAGCCATACACTGTCACCCACATTCCTAGGGCCTCCTTTGGTCCTATGCTGGTTCCTTCCCTGTCTTGCCAGAGCTGATGAGCTCCCATTAGCTCAGGTAAGATATTTCAGTGGGTATCCGCATCATGGTCTTGTCTTGTTTGCTCATATTCTCACTTCTCCCACTCTTCAACTGGACTTTGGGAGCTCAGCCCAGTGCTCTGCTGTGACTCTCTGCCTCTGTTTCCATCATTTGCTGGATAAAAGCTTTATGGTTACATTTAAGATAGTCATTAATCTGACTACAGGGCAAGGCCAGTTAGGGCATCCTCTCCACTATTGCTTAGGGTCTTAGCAAACTTGTATAATCACTTTGGAAATCAGTATGACAGTTTCTTAGAATCAATCTCCCTCAGGACCCAGCAATACCACTCTTGGACATATACCCAAAGTATGTTCAATCATACTACAAGGACATTTATTCGATTATGTCCATAGCAGCATTATTTGTAATAGCCAGAACCTTGAAACAACCTAAATGCTCCTCAACTGGATAAATGGATAAAGAAAATGTGGCACATCTACACAACGGAGTAGTACTCAGCAGTAAAAATCAATGGCATATTGAAATTTGCATGCTAGAGAAAAACATGCTGAGTGAGTTAACCCAGACTCAGAAAGATGATCATGGTCTGTATGCACTCATAAGTGTATACTAGCTGTAAAGCAAAGGATAAAGAGCCTATAGTCCACAACCTCAGAGAAGCTACGTAACAAGGAGAACCCTTATAGTATATATAGATCCCCCTGTGAAGAGGAAATAGACAAGATCTCCTGAGAAAACTGGGAGTATGGGAGTTGAGGGAGTAGGGAGGTCAGAAGGGGAGGAAGAAAGGAGAAGGGGAGAAGGGAGGAGAACCTGAGGGAACAGGATAGTCAAGATAGGGTAAGGACAGAGATGGAGAGCAACGAAAGAGAAATCTTGATTGAGTGAGCCATTATGGGGTTAGCAAGAAACCTGGCACTCGAGAAATTCCCAGGAATCCTTAAGATATTTTTTATACAGGTATTTCACTATTTTGATTTAGACTATTCCCAAGTATTGAACTGTTTTATGAAGCAATGGTTAATGGAATTGTTTTCCCTGTTTTCTTTCTTGGTAAATTCGTTTTTGGAATGTAAAAGTTATTGAAAATTTTTTATGGTGGTAGAAAAATTAAAATTTTAATGTGAAAGTAGAATAGAGTATAAAATCTAAAAATGAGATAAAGCAAAAATATTGTTAAATGTGGAAAGAATAGAAAGAAGAGCAAATAGAGGGGACTGGAGAGATGGCACAGGGGTTAAGACCACTGGCTGCTCTTCCAGAGCAACCATGTGGTGGCTCACAACCATCTATGAGATCTGATGCTCTCTTCTGGCATGCATGTATACATGTGGAGTTGCTCATCTTTAAAATATGAATAAATAATATTTTAAAAATTGAAAAAAAAGAGCTAACAGAAGCCATGAAAAAAGAGAACAGAAAAAAAAAGTTGCCCTTAGTGGCAATAACAAATGCAAAAACAAAAATTAAAGTATAATTAGGTAAAAATCCTGGCAAATATGTGGGAAGTAAAAAGGAATCTTACACACATGTATGCACACATGACATGCACACACACATAAAAGAGACAAAAGTGTAAACAATTACATGATCAAACAATTTGATTCTGAGCCCTCAGAAACAGGTGGCAGGTGGTTTTTAGAGGTAGGAATGGTGGGTTGAACTTACAGATTTTTGTCAATGGCTTATTTTCCCATTGAGTTTCTACTGGACACCTTTCTGCTCTCTACCGGACTGTCTTCATAGTGGCACTTGTATTCTTTGTGTACCAGAGGCTCCACTGGCCACCATTAAATTGCTGTTGGTAGATACTGTCACCCCTGTGATATCCTCAGATCATATCCTCAGATCATCTACTCCCTGTAGTGGGTCATATTTTAGCTATGGTAAGGGTGGGTCTGTTTATATATACATATGTGTATAGGAAAATGTAAAATGGATGTCACTGATAAGTAGTGACCTTTCTACTGGTTGAGTAAAGTTGCTGTATGCATTTTTAGTATTTTCAAATTATAATTGTGTTTCAAACTAGCCATCCATCTCTGAGTGGAGGCTGTATAAATTGAGTAAAACCTTATGATCTTCAGTTTCTGTAACTGCCTGAATTAAGTCCTGTCGTATATAGCTGTAGGTGCTGGGAAAGATGCCATTGTGCAGCTGTGCTCCTCTGGTTTCAATGATATTGATAACGATCCCTTACCTGCAATAACCATGGCTTTAGTAAGGTGTAATTCAGGCTCTGTATAGCATACCTTGCTGTCAGAGTGTAGCAAGCCCAAATAATCCCCTACTCTTTTCTTTTTGTTCATGGTCATTTATCAATCAACACGGGTCAGTAGGCCGACCATAAAGGAGTGCTCTGAGAATAGACACCACTGTTGACACATTAGGTACTTTGAAGAGCTGGCTAGTAGTTAAGGTGTTTTTGTTTTTCCTGCTGTTGCTATTGATTTTTATTATTTTAAAATAAGAAATAGCATATTATTTGGAGAATATTCACCTTTATTCAAATAAATAAATGTCCTGTCCTGTGCATATGCATTCATGTGCTTGTGGAGGCCAGAAAACAATATTAGAAGTCTTTCTAAGCCCCTCTTTACCTCATTTCTTTGAGATGAGTGTCTCTTGAACCCAGAGATTCCCAGTTCTGAGAGGCTGGCTGCCCAGTGAGCCCTAGGCATCATCTTGTCTCTTTACAGTACTGAGATTATAGTTGTGTGCTGCCTTGCTGGATTTTAGTAGGTCCTGTCAATCATCCTCTTGTTCCACAGGGAGCACCTAGCCATGGGTCACCTTCCCAGCCTTTTCAAAACAATTATTTAATGTGACACTTAGTTTTTAGTTTTTAAGATATGAAAGAAATACTATGATGACGAATTGACAAATTATAAAAGGAAAAGCTTTCACTCACAATAGTATGTGGATTCTTACCCAGAGAGCAGGTATATCCTGCTCATCACAATGGTATATGGATTCTGACCCAGAGAACAGGTATATCCTGTTCATCAGGCCAGCAAGAAGATTATTAGCCTAGGATAAATGAATAATGAAGGAAGTAACTTCCCTGCCCAATCTCAAAGAAGACCTCAAAGCCTATAGTCTGTGTAGGGAAAGAATCAAGTATCTCAGCACAGGACAAGCTGTAAAGTGGGAGACATTGTGGGCTGGAGGGGGAAACATTAGCTACATTCCTGTTGCTGTGATAAAATATGCTAAAGGCAGATGTTTATTTTGGAAGCAGGGGGCATAAGCAGGAAGCTGAAAGGTCACATCCCTTCTGTGTATAGGAAGAAGAGTGAGTAAGTGGACAGTGGGGTGGACAATCTATGAAAACTCACATGCCTCGCTCAGTGATATACTTCCTCCAGAAAGCCCTACCTCCTCAAGGTTCTCATATCTTCCCAAATAGCTCCACCATTGGAAGATCAAGTGTGCAAACACATGAGCCCATGGGGACCATTCTCGTTCAAACCACACACAAGGTAAATTGTTGCCCCTTTACAAATAAGTCCAGACATTGATAATGATGGTCAGTTGATTGTAAAGACTGATTTCATTTGGTGAGATTGGAAAGTGGTGTGGTAGTTCCTAGCAAAATTGTAGAAAGGGAAACTGAAGGCCAAGACTGACAAACCATTGAGAGTGATCCATGAAAAGAAAATCTTGTTAGATAGTCAACCTCTCTATTCAGCTTATTTCATGATTAATACATTATTAACATTTACTCAAATATAAAACATCAGAGATACACTAACATTTTAGTATCTTCAGTAATTTATTAGGAGGTTTTTCTAAACATAATTTTAATTTCTTAACCCTACCCAATTTACATTTCTCTTAATATTTTTATTTATTATCTGGGAATTTTATGTCTTAAACCATGACCACACTCACTTTCCAGTCCTTCCAGGTCTTCCCTCACCACCATTATGACCATGCCTCCTCCAAAACTAAAAAGAAAAAAAAGGAAAAGAAAAGTTTAATTTATGTTGCCCATATACTCACTGGAGTGAGCATGTCCAAACTTCCAGTGGCTATCCCCTTAAAGAAACCCAAATCCTTTCCTACACAAACCCGTTGGAAGCTATCAGGTATGGAGAACAATATGTCATCATTCTTATCACAGTTTTTAAGAGTTCCCTTTGGTGGCTTTCTGTCTTGGCTGTCACTTGGTGATGTGGCTAGGGTGGGAGGAGGCATTATCACAGAAGCATTCCATCGCTCTCTTTTTCAGCTCTGATTCTTCAGTCATCAATGCCATGGCAAAGGTAATTTCCTTGCCTTTACAGTTAGCAGGAGCATGGAGCATGAACTCACTTCTCTGGAAACAGCCTGGACCACACACATCCACGTGGTCTCTGGAGACAAACTGGGCCACACACATCTACATGGTCTCTGGTATCAGCACTTGCCACAGACAGGCCTCAGCAGGCAGCACAGGCCAATGACATCAACATGGCCTTAGGTGACATTGGTCACTCATAACAACATGGCCTCAGCAGCAGCAGAGTCCACATACATCAATATGGCTTCAGGTAAAATCCCAGACCAAGGACACCTGTATGGCCTTTGGTGGTAATTCTGACCAAGGACATCAATATGCCTCCTGGTTACTGTAGGACCACAGATATCCACATGACCCATGGACTTCAACACACCCTGGGGCAGCAGACGATGGATACCCAAGTGGGCTCCAGGGGCAGCACAGACCATAGAGGTTTTTCAAGAAACCATTCTTCATCTTGGACACCCTGTTATTGTTGAGAACCAGAGAGATCCTCTGGCTGGGCAGTGTGTCAGCTTGGCATGAAAATATGCATTGCAATGAGTCATTGGTCTGGTTCAAGATTCCTGGCTTCTGAAGTGTCATAACCATCACCAAGACTCATCTTAGATAGCCTACTGTTGCCAGAGTCATGATGATCCTGCGTTTTTGGTTTGGCAGGATCGGCTCCAGCAGCTCTTAGATGGGGTACATGTTGTGTTGGGCTGACTCACAGTGCTGGATCAGGGTCTGGATGGTAGCTGAGTTGAACAGCCAGGTCTGGCTTCTGCCACCACAATATCAATAATTAATTGTAAATACTCTCACAACCCCTTATCAATTCATTGATAAAACCCTGTCCTTATTCTCTTTGTATTAAAGAAAAATGTCAAAACTTTACCAAAGCGTCTATGCCAATGGGAATAGCTTTGTAATAGTTCCTTAGTGTTTTGAGAACAATGTAATGAGACCAGTCAATATAGACTTGATTTTCATCCATATCATGAGATGAATAAGGTGGGGACAGATATTGACATGGTATAATCAAAAGTTAAATGTGTGTGTATGTGTGTGTGCCTGTGTATATGGAGAACAGAGAACAACTTCAGAAGCTGTCTCTCAAGCTCTATTCACATTTTATTTTTTAAAAACATGAGTGCTCATTGATTTGGAACTCATTTTGTGTCTCTGCTTTCCAATCCCTGGCACTGTAAGCATCTACTCTCAAGTCTGACTGAAAACATATTCTTGTGCTTGCAAAGTAAGCATTTTTTACCAACTGAAGAATCCCACAGCACTGTAGATGTTAGGTATCTCAGGCTTAGTGTAGAAGTTCCTCTTCTCATCTACATAAGTGCATGACTGTGCATTAACCTGCCTACACATTCAGTAGGTTTTCGGAATGGTAATTTAGTCAGATTAGTAACTTAAAGATGAATAAATTAATGTTTGATTTAATTCTTTGGAGTCCAGAACCCATTGTTCATTGGAGAAAATGAACTGGAGGGTATTAGGACCATGGAAGATCACCAAAAAGCCTAAATAGGACATGGAATGTATAGGATTCTATTGTTTGTTCTGACCATTCCATATTTTATGAAGAAATGTATTTGCTGTCTACTGAGTTATTATTTTACTTTTAAAGATTTGGGCATCCATCATTCTTGGCTTTATTGAGATGCTGACAACTCTGATAAAGCAAAGCCATGAGGAACTGCTCTTGGGTGTGAAAAATCCCTAAGGTGCCTGTTACAATACAGGTATGTCATGACAGAAAACAGCGCCTTCTGGATAGGACAATGTATGTAAAACAATGGTATATGTGACTGTTTCAGATTCAGGCCACTAAAGCAATAATTGGTAGGTGGTGAATCACTTGAACATTAGGCTAGAAACAAGCCACCAAAACAGATGTTTCTAAAAATATGGTAAGCAGGACTGAGAGTACAAGGAAGGGGAAGGGGACTGGGAAGAACCAGTATGAAGTACAAGGAGCAGTTTTGGAGGTCTGAACTGTGTTTCTGCAGATAACTCTTCCTATTTAGGTGGCATCACAGGATCAGAGACTCCCGTAAGTCAGCAGAGGTTGGAATGTAGTTATCATATAGACCATACCTCACACTGTACATTTCCATGTTTTCACATGTCAAAATATTAATGTTATCTTTCTATTGCAGAAGGAAATGTCCAAATGGTTAAGTTTTTACTTCCTAACAGGGTGTAGCAATTTATCTGGTGTTTTAAGTGATAAGCTTAGCCCAAAATGATGTCATTAGGTAATCTGTTCCTCTCAAGTCCTGTGCCTACTCTCATGTGTTATTTTTTCCTATTGGTGTATATAATCTGATGGACTTTGAATTAAAAGCAATGAAAATCACATTAGTTTGCTCAGAGATGAGAATTCATGTAATGGAATTGTGCTATCAGAACTTCATTTCTTAATGTCTAGTTCTCATAAACTCTAGGTTTCAGATAAACAAAGATGATCATGAGTTATGGCTCATTGCCTTCCATGAACACTGACGTATTTATCACTGTCAGCTAAGGAACCAATATAACACTGATTTCAGCAACCTGAAGGAAAATGTGTAATACATGAAATTATTGTTCCTGGAGCCTATATTAGCAAAACTTGATAGGATTTAGTTTCTATTTTTATCACTGTAGTTTACTTAATTTTTGTGGAGGTAATACAGCCCAGCCACAGTGCATGTGGGAAGGGCAGAGGACAACCTATTTACCTGACATTAAAACTCAGGACATCAGGATTGGTGACAAGTGACATAACCCATGGACAATCTCATTAAGTCAGCTCTCCTAAATCCTAAATATAACCCAAGTAGCACAGATACTGAGAGCAATAATTAATAAATGGTACCTCCTGAAACTGAAAAGCTTCTGTAAAGCAGAGGACACGGTCAACAAGACAAAATGGCAGCCTATAGAATGGGAAAAGACCTTCACCAATCTCACATCAGACAGAGAACTGATCTCCAAAATATACAAAGAACTCAAGAAATTGGTCATCAAAAGAACGAATAATCCAATAAAAAATGGAGTACAGACCTAAACAGAGAACTCTCAACAGAGGACTCTAAAATGGCTGAAAAGACACTTAAGGAAATGCTCAACATCCTTAGTCATCAGAGAAATGCAAATCAACTCTGAGATTCCATCTTACACCTGTAAGAACGGCCAAGATCAAAAACACTGATGAAAACTAATGCTGGAGAGGATGTGGGGAAAAGGGAACACTTCTGCTTTGCTGGTAGGAGTGCAAGCTGGTACAACCCCTATGGATGTCAGTGTGGCGATTTCTCAGAAAATTAGGAAACAACCTTCCTCAAGACCCAGCAATACTATTTTTGGTTATACATCCAAAGAATACTCAATTGTACTACAAGGACATGTGCTCAACTATGTTGATAACAGCTTTGTTTGTCATAGCCAGAACCTGGAACCAACCTAAATGCCCCTTGACCAAAGAATGGATAAGGAAAATGTGGTACATTTACACAATGGAGTACTACACAGCAGAAAAAAAATGACATCTTGAAATTTGCAGGCAAATGGATGGATCTAAAATATATCATATTGAGTGATATATTTGAGTGATATATTGAGGTAACCCAGACCCAGAAAGACAATTATCACATGTACTCACTCATAAGTGGTTTTTAAACATAAAGCGAAAAACGGCCCACAAATCACAATCCCAGAGAATCTAGATAACAATAAGGACCCTAAGAGAGACATATGTGGATCTAATCTACATGGGAAATAGAAAAAGATAAGATCTCCTGAGTAAATTGGAAGCATAAGGGTTGTAGGGGAGGGGAGAAAAAAGGGAGGGGAGCAGAGAAGAATGTATAGCTCAATAAATCAATTAAATAATGATTCTAACTTTAAAAAAATTAAAAAACCTAAGACTTGTCCTGTCTCTCCATTCTCCACCTTCATATTGCAGGTGTGCACCAGCAATGAACTCATGTGATTTCTGAGGACTGAACTTAGGTACTGAAGCTGGTGTGGCAAGAACTTCATGACTGAACAGTTTCCACACTCTAAGACTCAAAATGTTTGCCAGAACTTATTACCATTATTTTAAATGAAATAACTGAATGAAATGGTTAAATGAAAATTGGGATGCAGGAGCTGGAGAAACAGTTCAGAGAGTAAAATCGTGTGCTGCTCTTGCACACATGGGCAAGAGTGCATCCCTATACACACACAGACATGAGGACATGTTCACAAAAAATCCTATGCTACCATGTGTTGCAGCAGCTAGCATTGATCAAGACCACGAAATATAAGGAAAAGAGAGGAGAATAATTAATTGAAACTGAAGGAAGACAGAAGAACAACAACAAAAAACCAATAACAGCACTAGCAGAAGGAGTTGGTATATAGTAATGATGCTCAGCAAGGTTGTAAGGAGCATGGATTCAGTAAGACTGGAGTATGGCTGAAGCAATCCATTCTTAACAAGTTGCTAGGTGAAGATGATGATTTTGGTACCATATTTTGAGTGGTACAGACATGGATATTGAGACCCTTCTAGTACCAAAGGCTGGCGTGAAACTATAAAATAAAAATAATACACTTGGAGTAGATTGGTAAAGGGGCTCACCCTTGCAACCTCTGTACTGAGTAGCCGGGGAGGAGAAGGAGAGTAAGATTAATTAATTGTTAATTAATTAAGAGCTCCATGGTGAGGTCCCAATGGGCTGGAAAGTAGAACAGTGATAGAGTGCCTACCTAGCAACTAGAGGGTCCTCGGTTCAAATCTCAGAACCAACATTCAAACAAAAAACAAACAGTGAGGCCCGATCAAAAATGTAACTTCATGGATGAATGGAATCTACATGTGGTGAGAACGCATGGGAAAAAATAAAATTTTGAAATCATTATTACAAATTGTATAACTGCTAAAAATCCAGAACTGGGGAGATGACTCAGTCTTCAAAGCATTTGCATTGCAAGCATAATGGCCTGAATTTGATTCCCCAGAACCCACTTTATGAACAATAATAATCAAAGGTTGGACATGATAGTTCATGTTTATAATCCCACCAATCAAGAGGTGAAGGTGTCCACAGGCAGATCCTTGGGGCACATCCTAGGTTGGCAAACCAGCCTAGTGTAATTCATGGGCTCAAGGTTAGTGAGAGACCCTTTCACAAAAACCAAGCGGGATGGCACCTAAGGAACAACAGCAGAAGTTGACTCCCAAGGTCCACACACATGTGTAGACATACACGCAGGCAACCATACACATGCACGCATAAAATGTATCTCCAAGTATCTCAAAGATGTGCTAAGACATTTCTAGCATTTGAGCTGATGCAATAGCTCAGTAGGTAAACACAACTGACGGCTGGAGCTCAGTTCCCAGAACCCACGTTGTGAAACTGACAACTGACTCCTGAAGTTGTCTGACCTCCACAGATGTGCCGCGGCATACACAAGCTCATACCTATACACACAAATGAATGTTAAACAACTGAATTTTGTTACCTGAAGTAACAACGGCATATGTGTACTCCAATTAATCAATATCCTTATTTTTGCCAGTTTTCTGTCAACCAACACACAGTGAACATTTCCCATGTTTTCTGGTACTAACATTATGGAAATGCATAATCCGGTTGCTGTCTTATCTTTTGTTGTCCAGATTTCCAGGACTTTAGATGGGGAAAGGGAAATGTGTAAAAGGATGCAGACAGTGTACATGTAATTGGCATTGTACTTCCTTTCTCAATCCTAGTAGAAAATATTTTTATGCAATTTGTTCTTTGACAATTTCATGAATGTACATGGTGCATATTGACGTCTCTCACCAACCCCATCTCTCTTAATTATTAGGTCCAACATCTTTCCCTCCTGCCAAGTTTATTCAATACAAGATAATTTCCGAAGGCAGGAATATTTCATTCTATCCAGCAGAGGGCGCGCCTCGCACAGTTCCTATGTGGGAAGGGAGCAGCTTCCATTTTGATCTTTCTGGACATCTTCCCACCTGGTGGCTGTCACAATTCCTTTTTGGAACAGAAGGGCCAGAAGAGGACCAGTGCTCAAGGGTTGCCATTTAATTATGGAGCTGAGATCTCTAACTGCTCTGTTATTTGAAATACTTTGAAGACACAGCTTTGGGTCTCTTGAGGATTCAATTGGTCTGGTGAATACAACCCAAGAGTAGCTGGTTTATAAGTTATGTCTATGCTCTCCTCATTTTAGCAAGGGCTGAGGAAGCAGTCTTTTTCTTTCTTTCTTTCTTCTTTTTTTTCCTATCTGCCTCTATCCTATTACTCCTCTACCACGTTAACTTTCAACAGTGGTCTGAGGACAGTCCCATCTTCCCTTTCTCTTTTCCTCTCAGCTTCATTCCCAGTGACCTCTTGTGATTGGAATACACTGTACACATCCTTTCATTCATCCTTTGAACCTTCTCTTCCCTTGTCTGCTGTAATGTCTGCCCAGATGCTGATCTCCATGGCTCCCACATCTGAGTCAGGTCTCATTCCCTGGTCACCTGTGCGGCAAACATTTGTCCCTGTCTTATTTAAAATCAGACTAACTCCCTCGACTTCCAAAGTGTATTTTTCTCCAGTGTTTTTGTCAATTAACATCTGTCATTTCTTGTTTTAACATAGTATTTTATTTTATTTACTTATGGCATGTTGTAGTTGTCATATAATGTGCCACCCTAGTGCTTGATTTAAGGTAGCATAGAGGTCAGCCACTTGGCTGATACGATGAGAAAGGATGCTGTTCACAGAGAGCAGGACTGTCAACAACATTAGAAAGGGATCTTGAAAATAATTCTTGGACTTTGAACGGCACCCAAAAGAAAAAGTCAGAAGAGGAGAAAGAAAGACTTTCCTGAGTCAGGCCTCAGCATAGCAGGAAGACACAGCCCATCACCATGGTGGCTAGATGTCTTGACTTGTAGGGATTGCACTAGGGGTCAGCACTTCTGGGAAGGAAAAAATACATTATCATATGGTGAACCTGCTCTCCCAGGGATGGTCCCCTAGCCAGATCCTTGATCTGCCCCATTGAATGAACCATTAGCAAAGGAAAAGAGAACCTGTGTCCACCTAGAGGTGAAGACACACCTTACATTACCCACTCTGAGGGTATGGCCCTAAATTTCTCCTCCAGCTCCTCAGAAGGGAATGTGGCCTTGGAGCCCCACCCCACTCCCATGGCCATGTCAGAACGTAGACTTAATTGACCTTGTGTGGGTGCTTCAGCGATTATCCCTTCTGCCATTATTAGTAAACAGCACTTGTTTTATTTAGTTTGTGTTTTTATACGTGGCAGGATATTTAGGTGTCTTTCTTTGAACCACAGGCAAGTGTTTGCTGGTGACATCAACTGATAGAAACCTGACTTACATCTTCAACAATGACAAGAGAGAGCATCACTTGAGTTTTAATCTTCGTTTAATAGTGTAGGGTTGACAATTAAAACAATAGAGCATACACTTTATAGAAGAAGCAAATGGCACTGTTGGAAGAAGATGCAAAGTTCGTCTCAATGCTGCATAATGAGCAGGGCAGAGCATGAGGGGTGGTGAGATTTACATGCAGTCCAATATTCTGTTTTATTTCAATTGGTTGTCTGTGGAGAGGTCATTTGAGGATGGGTAAATGGGAAGTCGGGAACTGTTATTTCAAGTCAACAGAACTCAAAGTTGTTTCAAAGATGAAGACTATGGCTCTGAATAAACATGTTGATATACAACACTAGACAGAAAAAGGCCTGTATTCCTGATGATCTGAAGAAAAATACTTAGTGATATTGTCACTCAATGGTAGAATTACTTTTGCAGATTCTTGTTTCCATTGATAAAAGAATTTTAAAACAAACTTAGAAGGGAACAAAAAGAATAATTTATTCATGTTAGAGAAAAAACTAAATCAGAATAGGCAAGCTGGAGATCTTTTCTAGGTTCATTTCTGTTGCTGTGATAAAATATCCTGGTCAAAAACAACACAAGAGAAGGAAAAAGGTTTATTCGACTTCTAATCCCAGGTTCCAGTCTGTTACCACAGCAAAGCGCCAGAGGCAGGAGACTGAGACAGTTTGTTCTACCACATCCATTGTAGATAGTGTCCCCCAGCCCACATATACCCATCCCGTTTCACCAAGACACGTCTAGACAAATGTCAGCTAATTAGGGGTCCTTAACCTTAGAATTCTCCTCACCCCACCCCAACTGAGCTCGAGGTTCCCCTTTCCTACTGCTACATCAGACACACAGAGGGCCGAGCTTGAGCTTAAATAAAAGCTATTTGCTTTCACATGTGAGTTCAGACTCTATGGTGGTTTTTGGTGGATCCTGCAATCTGGGTACAACAGTACATAGGCAGGAAAAACCACACAGTGTGTGCTTGCCCCCAGTTGGATGAAGGCAGAAAGGTACAAGCCTTGTTTGTTTGCCTTTATCAGTACCTAACTAACATACCTCATGGCCATTCTCGAAGAATCCTTGGTATGGGCCTCGCCGGTGTCCATCATCCTGACCAGTATATAACAAAGGTTGCTTTGAATTTGACTCAAAAGTTGTGGTAATGGCCTTATTCTCACCCCGTGGGATTAACAAAAGAAATGTACCCTTACTGCCTCCTTGCTTGCTGCTTAACTGATTTTCTTCATTCGTACATAGTTCAGAGCCTCTTTGTCAAGGGAATGCAGTTTTCCCCACTAAAATTTATAATTCTGTATCTCTCAGAATATGACCATCCACACGATCTAGACACATGGTCACATTTTGGCTTATGCCTGGAAGCAGACATCTGAAACTAGACTTTTAATTTCATTTCTTGCTTCCCAGAATACCCTATCCTGTCCTAGTCTCTAGATCCTCAACTATGAGACAAATTTTTGTGTTTCAGAACAGTAGACTGGGAATTGAGACTTAAATAATTTTCTAGTCATTTTCCTATCATATAAAAAACTGCTAACTTTGTCAAGTAAGGTAAGACTGCTTTTTAAAACTCAGAGATGGATCTATGGCTAATAGTTCATACTGCTCTTGCAAAGGACATGGACTCAGGTCCTAGTCACATACAGCGGCTCACAACCACCTATAATTTCAGCTTCAGGGGTTCAGACATCTTCTATCCTCAGCAGGCATTGCACCCATACAAATAGTGTGTCCTGAGGCTTTTTAATGTTCCCTAAACACCCTCCTACCTTCATAACTTAAAGATGATATTTCTGAAAGCTTTTCTACTGCTCAGGTTAGTGCCTCCTATCTTGCTGTTATAGTCGCCATGACTCTGTTCCAGCATAGAGCTTGTCAGTTTTCAAAGTTACAATTTATGATTATCTGATTAAGGCTTTCTCAGCCTTAAGAATACATATGCATTTGGATATGAATGAATATATGAATGACAGACTAAAACTTTTGTACTTGATATGAGACCTACCCAAGAAAAAAATGTGACTAAGATGACATATACTTGTTAAAGTGTGCAAGGTGCTGAGGCAAAGAGTACACAAGTTGCTGCTATAAATCCCACTGCATTTCCCAGTGTTAGGAGCCAGGGTGTCAGGAAGCATTCTTGCTCCCACTTTATTTCTTATCAAAAGTCAGAACTGAGAAGACACATTGTTTTTCTTTAAATTCCTCATCATCAAGGACCTAGAATATGACTACAAATTAAGAGGTTCTTCAGAATACATATTGTGAAAAGGAGCATTTGGGTTTCTTTAACATTTATTTATTGTTATTTATGTGTATGTATGTATATATATACATATGTGTGTGTATGTATATATGTCACACATGCATGGGAGTCCACCAAGGCCAAAGTTTCAGATTCCCTTAGGCATCAGATTCCTTTGGGGCTGGAATTACAGATTAAAGTGAGCTTCCCAATATAAACGCTGAGAACCAAACTCCAGTTTTCTGAAATCTCAAGTGTACTGAGCAGTCTCTGTAGTTCTGGGCATACTTAGTCTATGGCCCCACATGAACCCTGAATGTATTTTCCACACTGAATAATAAGTATGTTATCAGAATATTGGATACATTAAATGTGGTCAAATGTATCCATAATGGAACTGAATATTAGCTCCACACAAAATTAAGCTCTATATTGATAGAGTACCGTGGTTGTAAAAGGGGATGCCTGTGAAATAATAGAGAACCTTTCTCAGACTTATCAGTCAACCTAGAAACGAATGTTTTTTGAAACAATTCTTCTCCCAAGAAAGTCTGTCCCAACTTGGACACACAGTTTCAAAAAGGAGAGACCACTGACCCCTATGCATGTAGTCTCTATAACTGCAACAGTTTCCTCATTCCCAAGCCCCTCACCCACCCCTATGAAGGTTTCTGACTGCCTTCTTCCCTTGGCAGACATCTCCACTTAATGTGGAAGAGAGGCTGCCATTCACTGTGTGTGATAAGACATATAATGTACGTATATTATAAATACCCACACATATATACAACACTCACACAAATAAACCTTCATCTCCTGAAGGACAAACTCTGTCCTCTTTTGCCTTCTGTCTCTATGCTGCCTTAGAAATCTAACATGTATGAAAATTAAAACACAAGGTTAAGTATCTGACTATCTTAACAGTCATATAACTAAACATTCAAACACATGAATGATTTCACAGGTAAAGGTGCTTGTCATCCTGAAGACATTAGTTTGTCTCATGAATCCACATAATGGAAGGAGAGAACAGACTCCTGAAATAGTCCTGAGATTCCTGCATATGCAGTCATATGTTTGAGCACAGACAAACACGCACACACACACCATAAATAGTGTCTAAATCCAATATATTTTTTCTTGATATATAATACAGATGTGGAAACTCTGAGAACGTAATGTTAAAGTTAATGAGGTTTGTCACAGGGTCCACCAGGAATTACACTCAGAAAATCTTCATTGCTTTGGTTTTATGTGTTAGTTTCTGATCCATGCATTGCATGCACCCAGTTTTAATATCTGAATCCAAAACACTAAAATATACATAAACACATAAGTGTACATTGCTTTGTTGACAATAATAATTAATTCACTTTTTTAAAAGATTGGAACTGAACAAAGAACCTGAGGATGCTGGAGCCGGGGCTGAGTTTAATCTCCAGAACTCAGGTTTTGTTTTATTTTAAGGTGGGTATAACAACACTAGCATGGGTAAGGCAGAGGCAAGAGGATTGCTGGGGAGCTGTAGCCAGCTGGACCGGCCAAATTGGTAATTCTAGATACAGTGAGAGATTGCATCTCAGGAAAATGAAGTAGAAAGCACAACCCCAAAAGAAATTCAGACATCAACCCCTGGAATCATACAAACAGGCACACTCTTGCAGCTGTGCAGTCATGAACACCTACATGAACACAGAAACATAACAGCCTCCTATGACCTCAGGCATCCCTAAGTACTCCTGTCTTCAGGGTTGTCTCTTGTTAGCTTGACTTCTCTAGGATTACCTCTCTATTTTCTTTTTAAATTAGATATATTCCTTTTGCTATTCTTATACATGTACATAGTATGTTCTATTACGTCACCTTCCTACTCTCTTAACCACTTCCCAATCCTTTTCCTGTGAGTCCCCATGTAGCCCTCTTCCTATGTGCTTCTTTCCCACACTCACATGTGAATATTTGGTGTAGGAGGTCCTTCTGTATTTCTGTTGCTTTCATTGGTTAAATAAAGAGACTGCCTTGGCCTTTTGATAGGGCAGCCCTTAGGTGGGTGGAGTAGACAGAATAGAATGCTGGGGAGAAAGGAAGTGTGGCAGACACCATGTTTCTCCGGCCCAAGATGGACACTGTTTAGACTCATGCCAGTAAGCCACATCCTGGTGGTGATACACAGATTACTAGATATGGGTTAGTTTATGATGCAAGAGTCGGCCAAGAAGAGGCTAGAACTAATGGGCAGGGCAGTCATTTAATTAATACAGTTTCTGTGTAATTATTTTGGGCACCGGGAGCCGGGCGGGACATACTACAAATATTGCCTTGTGGCCTACCTATTGAAAGCTATTCTGTATCTAAAGATACATTTCCTCCTTTCCAAGAGCCCTCATTCCTTGTTTCTGGCCTCTAATTGTTCCAATAGAGACATGCTAATACCAAAAGCATATTGGTAAATATATAAGTTTATTATGGAGACAATGACAAATTAACAAAATAATGCAGCTAGCTTCCACAAATCTGAGTTTGTTCCACATGCATGCAGTTTATATTTCAACCACAGTCCTAAAAGAGATCCACAGTTAGGTTAGAGAAAAATGCTCAGTGAAGATGCTATTTCCTTAGGGTATAGTTAGTTGTAATTTTTCTCCTGAAATTTAGAGTCATTTATCTGCCACCACAACTGACTAAAAAAAAATTCAATATTTTGTCTTTGTAGTTTGCATACTTAAGGCAATGCACACACACACACAAACACCCACACACACGGTGTAGAAGGTCCTTCTGTATATGTGTTGCTTTTATTAGTTGAATAAAGAAACTGCCTTGGCCTTTTGATAGGGCAGAACTTAGGTAGGTGGGGTAGACAGAACTGAATGCTGGGAAGAAGAGCAGAGTCACGCAGAAGCCATGGATCTCCTGCCTGGGACGGACGCTGGTTAGAATCTTGCCAGTAAGCCATAGTCAGGTGGCAATACACAGATTATTAGAAATGGGTTAAATCAAGATGTGAGAGTTAGCCAATAAGAGGCTAGAGATAATGGGCCAGGAAGTGATTTAATTAATACAATTTCTGTGTGGTTATTTTGGATGCAAGCTAGCCGGGATGACAAGAAGCCAGCTCCTCCTGTAACACACACACACACACACACACACACACACACAAACCTTGGATATTTGGAACAAAAGTCAATTGATATGTGTGGGTGTGAGCTGTTTACATAAAATTTTTCCAGAAAAGATCAGGAAGTTTATTTTCAGCAAAAATATATCCATTAGATGATGGGAATCATAGTTTTCAAAAAGCACAGGACACTTGGCAAATTCAACTTTATACTAATCTGAATCCTGTCAAATTCTGTAAACTTCACGCTTAGTTGTTTTTCTCTTTAATGTATGCATCACTCCCTAATTTGTAAATCAGTTCTATAGGAAGAAAGTGGCCAGGTTAGCAGCCATTTTTGTAGCCATTTTAGTGATCAATTTAGCAGCCATTTTAGTTCTTGTCACGAACAAACTTTATCTGACTGTCCTGCACAGGGTCGCAGCTCCTGTTCTCAAGCCATTCCCAGCCTGTGACTAGGTACAACTTTGTCTTGACATTGTGGAGTCAGTAACCTAAGTCACTGGCCATTATTCTCCTTTAGGAGAGTGAGTGCAGATCATGGCGTGTTGTTTTTTAGATTTATTTGTATTACAATGTAACCATGTGTATAGGAAGATAGAGTGTGCTTTTTGTTGGTTTCCTGGTTTTGGTTTGTTTGTTTGTTTTTATTGTCAAGCAATTACAGGTACCCACAGAGACCAGGAGAGGGCTTTGGGTCCCATTGAACTAGTCTACCTCCTGACAATGGTGCTGGAAACTAAATTTAGGCCCTCTGCAAAAGCTTTCTGACTCTTAACTGTGGGGCCATCCCTCCAGCCCCAGATAATGTTCTAATACTTTTTAAAAATGGTAAAATGTATGTGAATTTCTTAGAACTTTTTACCAAAAATCTGTGCATTTGAAAGGCTTCCACTTTGAGCACCAATAGCACTGTGTTGTGTGGATGGGAATGTGGAGCTCAGCTTCACAAATCTATCCTGCTACCAGCTGGACATTTCTTCCCGGCTTTCCAATTCTCTTTTACCTTTTCCTTTGCCCACCCCAAATCTCTTTCTAATCCTATTGGTTTTTATTATTTTTCAAAGTGTGTGTGTGTGTGTGTGTGTGTGTGTGTGAGAGAGAGAGAGAGAGAGAGAGAGAGAGTGCATGCTAGTGCAAGTGTGCATGTGATGTTATGACATTTTATGTGTGGGACAGATGCCTGTGGATGAGAAGAGAACTCTGGGTGCCCTTCTCTGAGATAATCTGTGTGTGTATTTATTTGAGTAAAGGTCTCTGATTTAACTCTGTGCTTGGCTGGTAACCAAAACCTCAGTAATCCTCCTTTCTCTACCCTACACAGCACTAGAGTTACAGGTCCATGTGTGGACAGACTCCAACTTTCTACAGGGCTGCTGGGTATTTGAACACAGGACTTCAGGCTTACAAAGCAAATGCTCTTATTCTCTGAGCCATCTTCCCAATACTTAATTCCAATTTGTAGTTCTGCATCAATTACAAACACTTTTTTTTCACTCTGTCCTCAAGTTCAATATTTCTTCCATCCTTATCTCAACACTCTTTGGCTCTAATACAGCTAGGATTACTAGAAAGATGGATTAATGGTTCAGAATGTGTCCTGCCCTTTAAGAACTGGTGTTCAGTTTGTCAAACAGCTCACAACCACTTTTAACTACAACTCCAAGAGATCCAACATCCCTTCCTGCCCACCACAGATACCCAAATACACATACTTACTATAATACAAAATAAACAATTAAAAATAAAAATACAGTTCAGATACAAATAATCCTATAAGTTAGCTACATTGTCTTATGGGGGAAAAACTGAGACAGTATCAAATATCTGTGTGTATGCCTCCTTCCATACTTGGCCACAGCAAGGTCCACAGGACAGTATTTAATAATGGCAAACAGCTCTCAGCAGTTGTATTTATATAGCTGCTGCCAATAGAGGTTTGTCTTTTTACTCAATGATATTGATTTTTCTTGAGTTGTCTTTTGTGTACAGCATTGTAGGGGTGGTTCCAACTGGTTTTTAAATTATTATTTTCACTGGCATTTCATTTAAACAATAACATAATCAATTACCTAGCTCTCTTCCAAGAAACTGAATGCAATATAATCAAGTATAGCTGAGCCTATAAATATGGAACATGTTGACCCAACCTGCATAATTTTAGAGCAGATCCTGTGCCAATGATTTTTTTTGCCTTTCTCCAGTTTTAAGCAAATAATAAGAATATAGATTTAACAATCATACAAAGGATGACAGTTAAATTTATATACACATGCTGAATAGTGTTAAATGTCACTTAGGTTTTGAAATATAGAGTATAAATTAAAGGCAATGGAGACTGCAAATGATGAAATATGGAAACTCTATAGAGTTATATTTAACAGAGTTCTATATTTTAGCATTTTTTAATTTTTTTGTTTTTGTGTACAGGCACATGTGAGCATCCTGCCTTTGTGCCTTGTAACAAATGAGGCAGTCAGAGAACAATATCAGGGGTCAATCCTCACCTTCTTCCTTGTGTGAGGCAGGCTTTCTTGCTCATTTCTGTTCTCAGCAGTACCCAGCAGGCTATCTAGCCCTGCAAGCTTCTAGGGGGTCTTCTGTCACTGCCTCCCATCTCTCTCTTGGAGTGCTGAGATCACAGACATGTAGTTCGCTGCCTCATCCAGCCTCGGTGATGTCAGGGAGTCTGAACTCAGGTCCGTCCATTTGCAATTTAACTTTACTAAACGTGGTAACAATGATATTTATCACAAGAACTCTAATTTTGTATAATAATTTGATTTCATTTTTACCTATTTTGGCATATTTAATGATTAAAAATTCCAATGGTTGGCAGCTACTGAACTAATAATGATGGAGGACCTTGCTGGCAGAAATGAGTCCCTAGGACAGGACTTACGGATCACAGTCCTGCCCTGGCTCTGGAGATGAAGTGAACAGCTTTTACTTCTGTGCTGCCGCTGTGAGCCCTCCCTGTCCCCATGCCTTGCTTGCTATAGACTGAACTGTCAAAGCCATGACAAAAGAAAAAAAAAAGCCCTTCCTCATCCTCTCGGTTTGCCAGGGATTTTGCCACAATGATGTTGAAACTGACTAAAATACAAGTCAACAACAACAACAAAGAGTATTTTTTACAAACTCCCTTGATTTTATAACCTAAACTCTAGTCCATTGCCAGGCTAATTTAAACCAGAATCACACCAGCTACTTCCAGTCCATGCCTCCTACCTGCCCCACCTTTGCACCAGTTGGAGTTAATCCCAAAAGGTGAGAATAAAACAACTGCCCAATCTGTGAACAAATTTGAAAGGAGCTTTAGTTACATACTGGCCAGGATGATGGGCAATGGCCATGTCCACCTCTGGGTCCCAGAAAACGGTCACAACTCACATTTTGCAGGGGTTTAAAAAGGCTAAAGCTACAATTTACCGATTTTTACCATCAGGTCCAATCAGGAGCAAGCATACATATTGACATATTTCCTGCCTACATCCAATGAGAGGCAAGTGTATATCCTGGTGTATTTCTTGCCTACATATATCCCACCCACATGAGATCAAACACATCTAGTGCAGATGTGTCAAATAAACATAAGATAAAGCAGAACATATTGGTGACTGTCTTAACTGCAAACCGAACCCTTAACCAGCAAGGTATATTTTTCTTGGTAGGTCTCCCATTAACTTGTAGATGTATTGTTCTTGTTCCCGTTTTGGCCTCACATTGGCTTCTGTTCTATGGACTCATTTCTACAGCTGTTTCCCTTCCTGATTGCCACCCCTAGCATTATTGTTATCTTTATCTTCCATGGGACCTGAGTTCTTCTTTGATATTTAACAACATTATCTCAATGGCCTGCTGGGTGTTCCCTTAAAGACTAAGGAGGCAGTTATTGCTTAGTAAGACCTAAATAGAAGATTGGGGTCACCCTGCCCCAAATCCTGTTCTTTTTTGCTGTCCCCAAGCTCAGTCAAAGCTTCAACCACAGATTGCTAGACATTATTCTTTTTAAATACCCTTTCCTTATCTGCCACGCTTAGTCTGTGTTCAACTAATTTTTAAATTATTTAATTCTTTCTTTTTGAAATTAAAATATAATTACATTTCTCTCTTACATTTCTTCCCTCCACACCCTCCCATATATTCACCACTTTCCTTCAAACTCAAGACCTCTTGAATTTATTTTTTTATGTTTCGCCTAAATTCATATATTTCTTGTTATGTGCCTCAGTGCTAATGCTCAAGGCTGCCTAAATTCATGGATTTTCCCTCCAACTCAAAGTCATAAATACATATCTTCACATCGCTTTATATCATCTGATTCTCCTATTTTCCTTTATGAAATGAAAATAATGTAATTACATTAAACTAACCCAGGCAATTCAAGATAAATATATTTATTCTTTAAACATATGAAAGAATACTCATTATTTAATCATACCTGCAAAGTTTCATTTGTTTTATAAGTGAACATAGTTACAGGACCTGAGCTTAGTGTACAATACAGTCTTCCAAGTTTGAAAAAATCAAAATACACTATAATTAATTTCCCCATTTAATTTTCTACACTGCAAAAAGCAGTCAAATAAATGAATAAGCCACCCACCATAATTATATAGCATACTTATTAATGAGACGTTTGAAATGATTCAGCAGTCTAACCAAACCAGTCACGGTGAACTGTGAAAGCACAAAATGGACCAAAGTAGGATAGGTAAAATGACGGGGAGGTTGTGTCTTGCTGACATAAGACAACTTTCTAACTGAGATCTGTTTGATAGGAAGAAGTTATTCACACAAATATTAATAGCCATTTTAGAAGAATAAAATTGTTAGCAAAGTCACAAGGAAGCAAAAGATACAAACAGGCATATCTAGACATATTAGAAGTGGAAGAAATCAATAAATAAAATGGCAACTGGGGAGATATAATAGTCAATAAAATGTTTGCTTGGCAGCATGAAGATCTGAATCTGACCCTCCATAACTCACCCAAAAAACCCAGTTGTAGTGCACAATGTGTTTTCTAGGAAAAGAAGCAAGTTTTCTTTCAACTGTATATGCAATGTGAGTGCTATGCACCTAAAATCCTAGTGTTGGGGAAATGGAGACAAGCAAATCTATGAAGCTTGCAAGACAGACAGTCTGCCTACTAGGTGAACCCAGGTCACTGATTGACCCTGCCTTAGACAGTAAGGTACAAAGCAATTGAGGAATACACATAATGGCCAAGTCTATCTCCCATATTTATGTGCATTTGCTCTCATGTGCGAATGTACATACTGACATTAAAAAGAACAGAAACCCTAGACAGATGAGATGAATTCGTGTTACTCTTGCAAAAGTTGGAAAGGATTCATTTAAAATGACACTGGTTGGCAAGTCATTTACTTCAAGTTCAAATGCCATATGACTGTATTAGATTGACCATCAAACTTCAGGCTCTGGTTATGCTCTCTGGTTTTGTGTTTGCTTGGTTTTTGTTTTCATTTGTTTGTTTTATTTTATGGCTAGCTAGTCAATAAGATCAATGTATACATTCTGACATACAAAAAACATGTCTTCAAAATAAAATAAATCCTTCAGGAAATAAAGCTAAATCTCATATATCAAACAACTGTCAGTAGTCTATGAGGGAGTCCTCATAGAAAGGATGTCATTAATTACATAACTCTTCAATCTGATCAAATGTAAGTTGTTTTGTTACTCCATAGTTTCTCATTAAAATGTTAGCTATGTCGGGGTACTTTATTGTTAATGAACTTATGACCACTTGAGCCCTCACATTTTGTATTATTTGTTCCAAGGAATAATGTAGGATTCATAAAGGAAGAGGGGGGAGAATGAGGGAGAGGAAAAAGAAAAGAAAAGAGAGGGGAGGAAAACAGAGAAAGAGCAGATAGGAAAGGAGATGAGAGAGCATTATCTACCTTTTCATCTGAAGGACATTTGTCACTGTTGAGTAGTTAGAGGTGCTTAAGAATAATCTGCAAGATGGTATCTCAAAGTTGTTTTGATCTGCATTTCCCTGATTGCTAAGGAAGTTGAACATGACCTTAAGTATCTTTTGGCCATTCGAACATCCTCTGTTGAGAATTCTCTATTCAGATCCTTACCCCATTTTTTAATTGGGGTATTTAGAATTTTAATGTCTAGTTTCTTGAGTTCTTTGTATATTTTGGAGATC